>PVIR01018634.1:0-33089 GCA_004026965.1 Petromus typicus | reverse complement strand
CAGCTTAGAATCTTGAACTAAGTGGAATATAAAATGTCTTCAGTGTGCATAGCAGACGTTCTGTGTGTGCATATGCGTGTGTGCATGCGTGTGTGTGTGTGTGTGTGTGTGTGTGACGGAGAGGGAGAGAAGCAGGGAGGCAGGGACGGAGGGAAAGGTAAGGAGAGAGACAGAAACTGGGGTGGAAACTGCTAGGTCTAAATCCTACTCATTTTTATTTGGATGAAAGATAAACAGTCTCAGAATTGAACCCAAGGGCTTATGTGCACAAGCTAGACAAGAACTATTACTGCTGAACAACATCTCTGGCCAATATTTTTAAGACAAGCTTTCCTCTAAAATCCTAAATGTAAGGTTGACCTTGAATTCTGCCTTAGTTTTTCTTGTGAGTAGCTATGAGTACAGGTATGTGCCACCTCACATTGCTCAAACTCTTTGTCAGTACTTTTCACATTTCTCCATGTTGGATTCCAATGACCTGATTTTGAAGATATTAGAAAAAAATCTTACTAGAAAAGAAGGCAGATGTTTTGGGCTGGTAACAGTAGCTAAGATTAACTGAATTTCAAAAGTATGTAAACTTCTGCTTGGCCTTTCAGGAAATAAAAATATATAAATAAAAACAAATTATGAATATTGAGATATTGAATATTTCCTTTGTCTAAGTATTTCTTCTGAATTAATTATTACAAAGTCCTATGTGACATTATTCTAATTGTCCCCATCTATAGATAAGGATATTAAACTTTAGAAGTATTAAATAAATTTTAAAGACCATATAGGAAATAATAACAGAACTTTAACCCAAAATTCTAACTTCATAACCATAATCATCAAGAGCATCATTTTTTCCTTAATGGTGAAAGTAGACTATTACAGTAGAGATGTCTTTTCTTTTTCTAGATTTTATCTTTTCGATACATGTCTGGAGCATTTGAAGTGTACATTCATATTTGGGAAGAGGTACATATAATAGCATCTTCACTTTCAGTGTCTCACCACTATCAGATTTCTTTGTGTTCTGTCACAACTCCATGGTGTCCTCCATCCCGTTGCTCATATGACATATATAGAGCTACTTGGTTTGGTTAATTCTTGTTTCCTTGCCCCTAGTGGAGTTCCAGGCCCACAGTTAGGTGGAATACTTAGCAAAAAAGACTAACCTTCAGCTCACAGAGGACACAAGGGCTATTCATGATTATTGCTTAGAGCTGAGCAGCCAACATTTCTGGGCCATGGATATAACCATTAGTCCATTAGCAACATCTGACCAATGAAGCTAAGCTCAGGGAATTTCTGAACTTTCCTAGAAATGAGTAGGCTGTGATATCAGCTCTCGTTTCTCAGTGATCAAAGGCTTGACTTGAAATACATCCTTCTTGAGATGATATAATTTATTTTTCATCCTTGTTCAAATATTGTATTTCCTCCCTTCTCTATATAGACTTAGAAAAACATCTCTTAGAGTTGTCAGTGCTTTTACCTTGGTACTGAGCTTGCCTGTTAGCTTTCTTCTTTATTTGAGGACAGAGCCTATTGCATTTCAACTTTGAATCATTGTTTATTTTTTTTGTTTTGTTTTTTTAAGTCCATGGGATGTTGGCATGTGGAAAGCCTTGACAAAACTGCACACATGAGGGCAGGAAAGCAGGAATGAATGAATATTCCTGTTTCTTAATGATGATAGAATAGAGCTGACAGGAAGTCAGAATGTTTGTCTGCTACTTCCTTATTTGGTGTCAGAATATAAGGATGTTAAATAGGTTCTTATCCATATTTCAGGGGCATTCCAAATTGCGATTTAAATCTTTCTCTTCATCTCCATCCCCAAGTAAACATAAGGTGCAAAAATCAGTTGTAACGTGGTCTAGAAAGGCTATAGCTGGATTATGGATGTGGCCTGAGATTGGGGAAAATCTATTGTTTCTTTCCTCTGATTGTGATATTCCAGGATCAGTCATATTTAGGTTGTTGTAGGTAATGGAAAGCTTATCCTAGGTACAAACTGGAGAAAAGACTCCTGAAAGCTAATATCTAAGCCTGAGTCCCCTAGGCCCATTGCTGTGTAGCTGATGTGCACACTTATTTACCCTATAGCCTATTGGCCCTTCTACTTTAAAAAAAAAGTTTTTTTATGATTTTAAATCTGATAGAACTTTGGTCTCTAGGTTAAAATATTATCCTTTTATTAGTCAATCTAATTTTTATTTTCTTTGTTTCTACTCAGTAATGTCAGTATTTCCATTTTAAATTCTGATGATGCTTCTTCCAATGTGCATTTCCCCATGTGATCTCTTTTAGAATGCAAAAGTAAGTCCTTGAGAAACATGCTGATAACTCAGATTCAGATGCAATTCTTTCAAAAGCTGCCTGATTTACTTTTATTTATTTATCATACACTCACTGACTAGGTGACATATTGCAAGAATTGTGCCCTGTTTAGCAAAAGAGAATGGATGTGTAGTTCTTTTCTTCAGTATGTTTATCATCTTTTGTGGGTGACAAGGCAAAGTGCTGTCACAGCAATGTGGGGGAGGGGAAGGATAGGGTAGGTGCAGCACTTGGTGGGTGCAGAGGAGAGGGTCAAGGAAGATACTGGTGCATCTTGGTTTAAATAGAGGGTATTGTGGTGTACCTACTTTTATTTGACAGGACTTTCTTTCCTTGAAGGGAATTCAAATGCCTGCTTTGGTTGCTTGACCTACAGTCTACACCCTCATGCTGCTTCTCAGTTTGTGAATGTCACAGAAAATTTATAATTATTCTCACTAATCTCTAGGTGAAATTCAGTACTTTTTCTCCATCATGAGTATAGCCACGAACCACAGCATGTCAGTGTTTCCTGTATCTTTGACATCAGAGGTCTCAGAACACTGCCTCATCCTCAGCTTGACACCAAATTGTCCACCTACCACTTACAACTTGTTTTCATGTGTTCCTGAGAAGCTCACATGTTGCCACAGTATACATTGTTTTCTTGTATGTGTTAAGCCAGTAAAATCATGTATTTTATAACCTTTTCAATTTTCATTCAGTCAAAAATTGCATTCTGAGGTAGATGTACAGTCTCTACCTGGCCACTCCAAACAAAAACAAAGATTACTCCAGTCTATGTATTCCAATCTCTCCCTGGGATCACCTCCCTCCAGTCTCAGTGGTCAGTTTGAATCCATCCATCCTCATGTCTTAAGTCTCTGCCCCATTTGTACTTTAGCATATGCTTCCTAAAACTTCATTTCACTGGTTTTTTGTTATGGAGGTCTCCTCAGAGACCTTGCCCAGTCCCTATACAAAGTAGATCTGCTCTCCATTCATGTATTCTCACTTCATCATATGAGTTTTGTATGACACTCAACATTACATGAAATTTTTGCATTTGCTGGTTTGTTGGCTGTCATTCCTCCTGCAGTGGTTTCTGTATTGGAGCAAAGATCCGAACTTGTTCTCTTGTGTATGCCAAGAGCATTGGGCAGTGTCTGGAATGTAATAAGTGTTTAATAGGCACTCACTGAACAAAAGCTGATAAATGAGAATTTTGAGACAGGGTCTCACTTTGTAGTTCAGGCTGGCTCTGAGCTCACAATGTAGACCAGGCAAGCCTGGAACTCACAGCAATCCTCCTACCTCTGCCTCCCAAGTGCTGGGATTACAGGTGTGAGCCACTGTGCTTGGCACTGTGATATGTGGCCCTGATTGCTACTGGGCATGAGTCTCGACACCCTGTATTGTTGTATGTGGTTACTGGGGATAGAACCAAGGCCCTTGTGCTTGCAAGACAGGTGCTAGAACTACTGAGCTAGATCCCCAGCCCAGTGTGATTCTTTTTGATAAGAACAGGAAACACAATTTGAAGATTTCATTGATTTTAACAGACAAACCTGACAAATGGTAATGAAACAGGTCATTTAGCTATTTCTTGTTGCTTAACCTTTCTGCCTATTTCACTCAGGAAAGATACACAGAAGTTATTTGCATAATATGCAGGTACAAACTATCAGAAGTCTGCAAATTAATATAGCTGGTGCCAGACATTCTCATGGGCACCCACTATAAAATGAGAATTCCCCCAAGAGGACCTGTAGCTTGCAGTTTTGAGTGCTTAGAGAGCATGGTTTATGAGAAAGAAAAATGGCAGTAATGGATTCATTGCCGTCAGAATACAGTGTCTTGACACACAGTTTGAGATGTCTGAATCTGACATTTAATAGCTGAGATGATAGTGGCCAAATACTTCTCGAGGTCAAATTCATGCAGAGTTCCTGAAAAGGTGAGAAATCGCTGAGATCTGTAATGACAAAGCTGATGAGAAGATTGATGAAACAGTGGTGGCAATAAGACAAGCCTCTGAAATAGCTTCTGAATGATTTATCCTTGTGACAGCAGAACCAATTGACAATAGCAGAGTGCTAATTAAATACCAACCACTGGGAAAACACTGTAAATTTCTCGTGGCTCTGTGTTGGCAACTTTGTATTTTTAAGAAGCCAGGTTTTTATCTAATAAGTGTTTCTTTTTAGACCTATATTTTATTCCTTTTTTTTTTTTTTTTTTTTGTATCTCGTGATCTCCGGGATATTTGATTTAAAAACAAAAAAGAAAAGAGATGAGAAGAAAGTAAGGAACAAGAGATTGGAGATGAAAGAGAGGACAGATGATAGGTTGATAGAGAAAGGGACATAGACATTTCCAAATGTACTAATAATATTATAGAAGAAAGGTTTGCTTGCATTTCTCCCCAGTCTGGGGTTACTTAAGATAACCACCATTTTTAAAAGACCTATCACAGGTATTTATGTTTAATAATAGTTCAGTTTGATTTATTCTGTACCATCACACAAATTCTGAATCATTTCTGCAATGCTATGAGGTAGGAATATTTTTATCTTTTTTATAAATAAAGCAACTGAGGCAGACAGAGAGCCAAGATGCTCCTGTATGAGCATCTGTATGAGAATCTGTATGAGAATTTCCATAAAATAGATTCTCAGGTGCTTTTTCCAATGAAAGCCCTATCTAAAAGTTACATTTTGCAAAGAGTTATAATCCAGGCAATTTAAATAAGACTTATTAACTAAATAAGCATTGTATTCGAATTGACTCTAAGACATGGTACCTTGTTCCCAACAGAGTACCCTGCCAGTGATCTTAGTTTGGAAAACAGATTATGTAGTTTGGAAGACTGAGGCACCTCAGAGCTAAGACTGAACTCTTTCTGTCTTCTTTGTAGCTTGGACTGGTTTGCAGAGGCATTCTCAGAGGTAGCAATTAAAAAATGTAGGTTGAAAAGCAGAAATACAGTTGATGTGTGCAATAGCCCCATGATCCATGACACCTACAGCTGGTTGGCCAGGGCTACCCTGCAAAAACTTTTGAAGCAAAATGAAGATTAGGAGAGGTCTACTCTGTCCAATTTAGGCAGGCTATGCTGTTATAGTTAGATAAATCTGAAAGGAACTTTCAATCAGTGCCAGTCATTGAACTGAGGGCCAGAAAAAGTTTATGATAATAAAATGACCAGTGATGCATGTAGGTGAATGTTTCTTCAAACAGCTCGTTGGACAAGAATGATCTATTTTGCCAGTTAATGTTGACTACCTTTTGATAGTATAATGAAGATTTTATCTGTGAAATTGAAGATCACATGGATCCCTGGAGAACTGTCTTTATAATTCTGTGACATGTTCAGATTAGAAAAAAATATTCCCAGGAGATCATACAGCATAGAGAACTTCTCCAACATGTGGGTCAAAACATCAGTGAGCCAAAGTTCATGTAGTAATCTTTACATGAGCAGGGTATCCACTCCCTTTTCTGTTTTCACTCAAGCTGATGCTGATGATAATGATACCTACCATGACCCAGTGAGCCATGGCATCATAGCATGTCATCCCTATTTGTATGATTTTAAATGAATTTAGAGAAGTACAGTTTCCCTCTGATAACAAAGGCACACCATTGAGCCTGTGCAGGGGGGAGAAGAGTTAATGGAAGATTTAAAAGATATCATTGGGCCTGGGGTTTTGCCAGTCTCTCTAGACTCTACTGGGGCTGAGGCAGAAAGCCATCACACAATACCCTGAAAAAACCAAACTTGAAATAAAAAGCTAGGACTTAGAAATTCTTGGATGGAGTTCTTCCATTTGAGTTTCTCCCACAAAATCCTTGCGCCAGTGTGTTTGTAACTTCTGCAGGCTCATCTTCCCACCAGTTCTTGGTGATGGGCTTGAAAACTTGCCATGGGCCAAACATAGATCTCATCACAGTTCTTTACACTCAAGCCTCAGCCCCTAATGTCAGCCAGATATTTGTTCTGTTCCTTCTCAGATACATTTAATGGGAAGTGGGTATTTAAGCCACAGGGGAGGGACAGATATATAATTAGACAAGTTTCCTGGCTGTGAGCTTTGTGGACAGGCCTTTGGGTTTCTTCTGTGTGACTTGTCCTAATTGTGTCAGCAGCTTCCCCGAGCAGAGGAACGGACTGCGTTTGATCCATGAACTCGGAGCTTGAGGTGAAGAATTGTGCATCTACCAGAGCAATTCTAACTATAATTAAGAGTGGGTTGGTTTTCTTTTCAGTTTGCCTTCTCATTTCTCAGTGAGCATGGCAGGGATTTCCATTAATAATAAAGACATTCTGGAGATGTAGAATTAGAAACTGGTTGACTGTAGTTAATTGGCATATTATTGTATTCCCATAAATTCTGTCTGGGACTGCTGCGAGTAGATTTAAAGCTGCTAAGAAGAAATAAAATATACAGCCTTTTACAATGAAGTTGTTTTAAGCTTGAAGCTTTTGTGTTTTAGTGACTTTGAAGCTGCATAAGTATTAGCTTGAGGATTTTATTTTGGAGAATGCCACAGAATGGGCATGATAAGTTTCTAGTAGATATTCATAAACTGCCTTTAGAGCAAGACAGAGTGTTTTTTGTGACTATAAAAATGAAAATGACAGTATGACACAAATTCACTTTCTACCAACTTCTGGGTCTTATGACCCCTATACTATAACTCATTACTTTCAAAAATCCCAAAATTATTGATGATTTAAAAAGCCAATATTATATGTAATGAAAATGTACTAATTGCAGTGTTTAAAAAACTACCACAGCTCAAAATAAACAGCATTCTTATTTTACAAACAGTGATAACAACAATGAAATGGGGACTTTCTTTGGAGCATTGTTTACATTGAATTTTAAGTGAAGACTGAAGAACCAAGTTCTTTCCTGTGCAGTTTGTAAGTGTGGTTGTTGATGGCCGTTAGCCTTTGGCTCCTGAGTGGTAGGAAAGAACATCAGGAGAGGTTTAGAAGATTTGGTAGCTGGAGGTTTCTAGCAAAGCATCTGAGATCTCCAAGTATTAGTGTGCCTGTCTTTGAAACTTGGGAAATAATATGTAACTCACAAGGTTTTTGATGAGTGTATCTTGAATAAATTTTGGACTACACTGAGACAAGCAGGGTGCCTTGATTGCGTAAGTTAGGGATACAGGTCTCAAGCTCCTACTCTGGGCTTGCATAATGCTGAGAGTCCTAAATCCTTTACCTCCAACGCGTGCTTGTCTCTCTCTAGTCTGAGTATCATGAAAGAGGAGGTGTATCACCTTGCTCAGATCAGGTACTGCTCATTTTGTCTGCTATGGAGGTGCTTTTAAGAAGATACGTACGTCTTCCCAGCCATTTTTCTTCCCATATCATTTGCTCCCTAACCATCAGTTACTCCCTATTAAAATTCTGTCTGAATCTCTTATGTCTCATCGGTAAATGGCTCCAGAATGGTTTGAGGTCTATGACCAGCATCTACATCTCTTACTTGGATAGAGGGAGGTCTTAGCAAATATCTTTCCAGTATTTATTTAAAAAGCATAAGCTAGGTACATATGGGTCCAAGAAATGGGTTCAAGAACCAACTGGCACCACACTCTGGAGCCCTGTTATTTCCAAATATCTTTTCCTGCTCCCTGTTAGTACTCATATCTGTTTATCTTTTTTTTTTTTTTCTTCATAGCACTTATCAGTGCTGGTCTAACTACACTAACTATATAATTAGTTTATTAATCTAGATTTTACTACCTGTCTATTCCATGATATCTGATGCTAAATAATACAGTTATTAGGGTATTACTATTATCCTTAGCAATAATATGTGTCTATATTTGAGAACGTTAAATGTGATAGTGGCATGGCAAAAATAACTCTGTAAACTGGAATTGAAATTATTCCTCAGAACACAAATTATAAATGTGAATGTAAGGATGATATTCTTTTGCTTTGTTAATTTGCTTAGCTGCTTGTCACTGTGAGTATGTAGGTACTTTGTAACAAAAAATAGGTAAGATTAGAAAAAACATCAGAACTGCTGGTAATTGGTGCCTACTGCTTGCTGGACAGAGAGAAATTTAGACAGTTACAGTTTAACTTGGGGGAAAACAATAACTAGATATTTGACAGGAACTGGTATTCAATGACAATGGTTCATTTGAGTGACAGAGGTAATAAAATTAGCCATCTGTGTTGATCTCTGCATTGGCCTTCAGCATCCTTTGAAGGGATTTTTAAAAAATTGTCTAATTGTATGATTTAAAAGCTAAATTTATTCAGAGCAAAGAAAGATTGTTTTCTTTTTGGCCAAAGGAAGGATATTGCAGTATATTTCATCACATAAGTCATGGCAGATAATTTGGATTGAGTTCAAACACAGTGTAAATCTACAAAGAAATGCTGAATATTTGGAGCCATTTCAATCTTGGAAATTTTCTGTTGTACTCTGAACACACAGTCAAGCCCAGCAGCTCAAGAGGGATGCTGGAAGGGACATGTCTGGATCAGACAAAGGGCTAGGTTGGGGCAGATTTGATTGCTGCCCTTCTTTGTCCCAAGACAGTTGTTTGGTCCTTGGGTTTCATGTACTGCAGCAGGAAAAGAAGCTAGGCACACATGGAGCATGTCTGTGTTACTGAGCTCAAGCTAGACTGTGCCATGGGCCTTAGCAAAGAGGGAGATTTCGATCCATCTTTGGTAACTGGTTTCCTGGGACTGCTCTGCTAACATACACAGGCAAGCTCAGGTTTCTGCTGTGTTTTCAAATTGACTGGAGAGTGAACAGTTGTCCAAGCCTCTGCTTTTCTGTGAGAAGGATTTGCCTTCATTCTTCCCCCACAGAGATGTGATTTCCATGATTTATAGCCTGTCTAAAGCTTAGGATAATAGTTAACATGTCCTGAACATCCGTAAGCCAACATGTCCCATTCTAGAGGCGTCAGGTCACACCAATCCCATGATCTTTATGTCTTATAGATCTGGAAACAGAGGCCCGGCTAAGTAATATGCTCAAAGTAGTGAATCACTTCTGTATATCTTTTCAAGCTTAGCCTCTCCATTGACACAGCCAATCCAGACACACTAGCGTCCAGAACGTCTGTGTGCATTCACATACATGTTTGCTTTGGAAGCATAGCAAAGGGTCCACATTGAATGGAAGTTTTTATTGATACTCTTCCTTTCCTTGTGGAGAACTAGAGAGGGAGCAAAGTACCAGGATTAACACTTTCTCCAGTTTAATGTTGTTCCTAAGTAAAGATTTGTAGACCAGGTTTTTTAAAACTCCAGGGTCAAGGCAGGTCATGTAAGTGAGTGAAGCCGAGTGGGCCTGACTCCACTGACCTGTTGACATCCATTCTGTGAGGACCTTATTACTGTGAAGGAAAAGCCAAGATCACCTTATTGCCTAATTTTTTAGAAGAAAATTTAAATGTAAACCACCCAAATACATGTATGGGGCAGATAAAAATCAGGGGCTGTCATTTCAAGATAATTGCTGATTTAAGTGAATGATGGGTCACCGATAAGAGATTTTGTTCAGTGTTCTTGCTGTGGAGGATGATGTGAAACTATCACCTGAGGGAACACAGACTGGTAAATCATATAATCAAAGGATATTTATTTTGTAGTCTATAGTTAAGGCACTGAACAATTTCTAGTCAAGAAAGGTGATCTTTCTGCACTACCCAGTGTGATTGGCACAGCTATGTGTAGCCAATATAAAGTTACATATTATTAGAAGTTCAAATATTCATTTCCAACCCTCACATTTCAACTACTCCATAACCCCTAGTGGCTATTGGCTACCTATATTGAACAAAAAAATAGAGCATTTCCAAGGTGCTGAAAGTTCTATCAAAATGCCAATTTTAGATTCTCAAACTCTGGCATCCTGTTCTGTCTTTTAATTAAGTGATATAAGAAAATACTCACATGATAAGATTTGAGGAAAAATGAATGTGTATTTCTCCAGGAAATTCTTCCCACTTGCCTATGTGATAGAAGAACTTGCTTGAATGACAAGGCCATGATATTCCTGAGAGTGAGTGACCTTGAGTCATTGTCATGGTCACTGCATTAAAATTACCTGAGGATAGATTTAAAGATCTGAGTTTTTGGACTCTATTACCTATTCAATTTACCACCAATTTGAGGACCTGGATCTTCAGGAAGCCATTCTAATTAAGCATCTCTTCTTCAGTACAAATAAAGTTTCCCAAGATATTACTGGCTTGGGGTTTCCAAAGTCTGGGCCATAATCAAATGGTTATCTTGGCTAAAGTCCATATGTATATCACTAACTTCTGTACCACCAGGTTGCCTGATGATCATTTATGTTATTAACCTGATACAATGAATTCAAATAGATGAAGGAAATCTGAGAATATTTATTGACCTCAAAAGAAGGAGGGCATTTTTTTCAAGACCAACAGACCTTTCATTCACATTTGGATAGCCTGAATGCATGCTGGTCCACACTGATTCGATGTCTCCCCAAAATTAGCTTTGCCATTTGAATGTATAAAGCCTCTCAGAGCTGCTTTGTTTTTGTTTTATACTGATACCTCATATGTTAAGTTAGAACTAGTTAGTTGAGTAGAAATGGGGATGAGCCTATTTTTGACAACAAATCTACTGTATACTTTTTATTCCCTTCTAGAAAACTAAGTGCAAAGCCTTCAGGGCTTAGGCAATGGATGATCTTCTCCCTGCACAGAAACATAGGAAGTGGATTAGAATAGAGAGTCCCAAATATATACAGGGTTAGGTGGATACTATGGTTCATAAGAGAGGCCAGACATCATTTGTCAGGAGGAACCCAGGAGTAGAAGCTGGTGTATTCTTCTAAGGGGGTTATTTAGATTCAGTTCAAAGCTTGGCTTATGGCACCAGAGATTACTTATACATAGGCTTCAACAATGACCACTCAATGACCAACAGAGAAATCATGTCCGTTTCTTGAAAAGGCTGCTCACAGCAGACCCACACTACTACCCTATCAGCAGTTTTTATTTAACACAGTGCCTCTTAAATTTTGTTGAATGCTGGAAGAACCAGGGGAAACTCTAAAAATTCCAGGGATTTAAGTTGTCACAAACCAACTAAATCAAAATGTACTAGGAACCATGCATCAGACATTTTAAAGATCTTAGATAATGCAATATGGAGCAAAGTTTGGTCATCGCTGATTTAAAGGCAAACACATTACTGAAAAATGACTGTTGTTTGGGTCTTGTGCTATTGTTCAACAAGTCTCAGAGCAACTGACCACAGTTCATGCTTCTTGATTCTGCATAGCTTTTCCTATGTGGCCACCAAATAGATGTCTAGTGCATATAAGACAGAAGCCAAATTTTCACTTTCTTTATATTCAACATGAAAATTAATGCCTCTTTGGACATGGAAAGATCACTGATTAACTTAAGACATTTCTGTACCTGACTCAAAGAAATTCTAATTTCTATATGAGCATTGAGAGGCCTATCTAAAATGTTATTTCAACTTATTTCAGCCTAAATATCTCCATTTGTGATTGGTTATAAAGAATTAAGGACATAATGTAATAGTTCCCAACACTTGGGTTAGAATCTCTTCAACAGTTTATTAAACACAATAGACCTCATCCCAGAGTTTCCCAAAGCTTGAGAAACACTGAACTAATGGGAATAAAGCACCTAGAATGAAATAGATGTTATTTCCTTTCCTTCGGTTTAAATTATGATGAATATACTTCCCGTCTGGCTAGAAGTTAACTCTACTAAGAGCCATGTTATCTGGTCATGAAAATGTGTTGAATGAGCTCTCTTCACAAGAGTCTGTGGACTTGGGATTGAGAGCTATTCTTTAGTCAGTGTCCTATATACTGGAATATCTTGAATTATACTCCATATTTGTACCACCTCCTGACATGAGCAGGGGATGTGTCTGGTGTCAACTGTATCTTGACTGATATACTCCTGGGACCATACCTGTAAGAATTTCTGATCAACGGTCCCTCTGTTCATTCTGCTCTGATGCCTTGGCTCTTGCTCTTCATTCTTGTGTCCATTGTGGCACCTCCTGATATGGATGATGAGTTACTATGTTTGCTACAGTGGCTGGAACTTGTTTTCTTTGCTTAATTCTCTCCATTACTCAACAATATCAGTGCTATGTCTTTTCCAGATGTCTTACTGTTGTCTTTCAACATTGGTATGTTTGTCACCAAGAAAGAAGGGAACTCCTATAAACTCTTGCATGTCATCATCCCATTTATCAGAGTTACTGTTCTGTGTTTGATTGGGAAGTGACTATCTACTTCCATATGATCACTCTAATTGCTACAGAGGCAGGGATTATGTGCTTTGCATCTTATCTGACATTCTACAGAGTACATGGGACAGAGTGGGCAGTCACAACTATTTAATGACTTAGACTCTGCTTAGAATTATTTTTCTTTAGAACAGTGTCTAGCCTGGGTCAAACACCATTTCCCACAAGAGAAACAGCTTAGTTCAAACAAGTAATTGCCACTGTTTGAAAAAGTGTTACAGTGAGATTCAGAATCATATGGTCCCCATTTCTTTTACAGAAATATATCCATAGTAATTGAAGACAGAACTGTCTACATTAATAAGGTCAATTAATTTGTATTTTCTTATGAATCCAACATTAAGCAGTCCTTATCAGCGAAACTGAGAGAAAACATTGTGGCTAGAAGAGAATGAATCTGAGATCATACTAAAAGGTAGCTTGGTACATTTATTATCTTTTTTGTTGTCCTTATTTGTGTTATGAGCATTTAACATTCTTTTCTATAATTTGTATCTCCCTTGCTCACAAGGAACTCAAATACTTGGATATACTTTATGCAGTACTCAAGTGTTCAGAAAACTTTCTGCTCAATCCTCTGTTGCCTCGGTATCATACCCAAATTACCAAAGGTGAAATATTTATTGAATAAAGTTGTGAGCTTTGATTAGGAATAAAACAGGGACTAATGAAGAAGAAATGTTTTCTAACATTCAAAAAGGAAATTCTGTGTCATTGTTAAAATCTTCACACAAACCGAAATTAGAGCTTCTTAGAATTTGTCTAGTGAAATTTCATTAAAAGATATATCCTATCAGAGGCTGTGGTAAATACCAACTAGAATGGGTCCTTCAGTGCCTGCTTATAATCTAAACTGAAATAATCACTTTAAACCAAAAGTTATGATGTTGTGAAATAATTAGATGCAACAACAGAATGAAAATATAACTTGGCAACAACAACAATAATTGAGGGACAATAGCTATTTTCTAGGAATTTGGAAAAAAGAAATGAGTACCCTTGGTTAAATGATTTGAAGAAGCTTTATAGAGAAGGTAAGACTTGACACAGTGAAGGAGGAATAAGTGAGATGAGAAGGAAAGCCCCTAGTAATGGAGGAGAGATGGGAAGGAAGATGAACCGTGGGATGAGCCAGACAACATGAATGAGTACACTGTGTGTGTTTATAGAACAGAAACAAATCTGGTTTGATTTTTTCACCACAAGTAAATGTCTATTGACTGTCTTGGGCCAGTGATAGCTGAAAATGAAGACATTTTATCTACCAGATTGATTTCTTAGGGAAAGAAATACATGGTCAGAAGTTAGGAAGTCATATTCAAAGCACTAAGTGCCCTGCAAACGGTAGATGACTTCTTTTCTTGGCAAAGTTGGTTCAGTTGATTGAGGAGAATGATCTTCTCCTCTATTGAAAGTGACTTTTCCAAGGAGCATATAGAAGATAATCACTCTTTAGTCAAAGGAACCTAAAACAATCAGTATTTCATAGCTGCAGTTCATTCATTCTGTTTGTTTCAGAATCCTGCTAGCAAGTAGCTTATCACACATTGGAAATCAAATAGATATGACCATCTTATTTTGGTAACAGTTGTAGTGGGTGAATGCCAGAACATTATGTAAAATAAAACCTTTAAGTAGGGGAAGCAAAACTCACTATGTCTGCTGATCGTTCCCTCATCTAAATGTGTATTTTCAAGCTGTTAAGCACTTTGCCAGCAATTTCATGTGTTTCCAGGAGAAAATGATGTAAGCCCACTCAATATCAGCAAATATTTCTCAGTATTTTGGTTTCTGTGTATCTTAAGTGTGAATTTTGAGTAAGGTTTTGTTTTGTTTTTTTCAAGAAAAAGTCTCCTCACTCATTCTATGGTGATATAGCTAAAGCTGAGTTACTGGTACTCAAGAGCCTGTTCTGCTCAGCAGTGTAAGGCAGTCTTATGAAATAAGGAAGTCTCTGGAAGGAAATTTCATTTCATACAACTTAATAAAGCTTCATTGTTGAATATTTGATGGAGTGAAGGAGTTAAATATAAAATGAGAAGTTTGTTCATTCCATTCACTATTTAATGTCCAGTAGAAGCTCTTTCCACTGCCATCTCCCTGCCAATGTACGTACTCCTTTGCAGACACTAGGGCTGTTGTAACTATTTTGTCCTCATGTCATCTGCTTTCTAATTCACTGTAACTACCCACAGCAGCCCTCTCTTGATCTCTGAATCTCATCAGCTGGTGGCTCCAGAATGTCTGAGGTCCACAACATTGGCATCTTAGCACAGCTCATCAATGTCTATAAAATAGGCATAAGCCAGGGTCACATAAGTTCAGAAAATAAGTTTCACAACCAACTGGCATGACCACTCTGGAGCACCATTATTTCCAAATCTTTTGTCTTAGTTGTGCCCTTTCAGGTATGGGGTTGTTCCCTTCTGAATTCCTACACTGCATTTAATGTGGCTTCTTGAAGGACAGGTGATGCCTATAGTCTTGTATTTGGGATATATCATTCACATCTTTTTTTGTATTACCTTTTCTTTCATGTCTTTAATAAGACTCAAGTCAATACAGCATTCTCTCTTTTTGAAATCATTAGAATATTCACCATCACTTTTGGTCATTTAGGCAATAGGATTGCTACTCTAACAAAGAGCCCTTCCAAATAACTCTGGTTTAAAGTAAATGTAGCTTATTTCTCTTCAATCTAACAATCTCAAATTGAGAGGCAAATTCAGTAGCATGATGGCTTTGCTTCACGCAGCTAATGAAATCCAGATTCCCTTCAACTTGCTTTCCTGATATTCTCAGAAAAGCATTCTGAGATGGAAGCAGACATATCTCTGGCCTCATTTGAGGGGAAGAGAGGTGGAGGGTAATGATATTTAACCTTTTTATTTTAAATATAGGATTGGGGGGGTGTATATGTAAGTACCTTATTTTAGAAGATGGAATTATATGTGATTTTTAATTTCCACCATTTTGCTCATATATATATATATATGTAATATGTGTGCGTATATATATGTATATGTATATATATGTATGTATATATATGTATATACACATACATGTATAAACATGTACTTATGTAGAATAATAAGGCCATTTTGTAAATCATGAACTTATCTGCTAAAACTTGCTATTAATTTGAATTTGTTTATAAGAATCTTCCAAGAAGGGTAGGAAATTAACAAATGGAAGATAAATGATATTTCTTTTAGACAACAAAGAACTCAAAAAAAAGTAAATTAAACCCAACACAATTTTAAGTCTAGGTTCAGAGTGGTAAATAAATTTTTAAAATATATCTTTAAACTGCAATGTTTCATAGTCCCTTTCAAAAATTAATCAAATAATGAAAGTATTTGATATTGCATTTAAAATGTCTAGCTTGGCTGATTCCTATCTCCTTTAGACCAGTGATTTGACATTTGACAAGTGAAAAATTAAGTTTAGAAACTGAAAAAAACATGAAATGTAATGAAAAATGGACAAGTACAAAATAAGTGGAGGAGAAATAAAGGAAAGTGTATTCAGAGAATGACAGTGATAAGTGAGCACATGGGATATTTATCAGTGAAGAAATAAAGAAATTGCAGAAAAGGCTTATATTTTAAAGCAAAAACATAGATAAAGTTACTGATAGTAATTAGGTAGGCCTCAAAGTTTCATTATTTAACTATAGGCACCATATTTTAGCCTTCAGTCCCTTGACCTGTGTGGAATGGCTATTATTTCTCCACCTTCCTTGGCAGATGTGAAAACAGGGTCCATGCTGTGGATGGGACAATGGACACTGGTCTCAGAAGGACAGTTGAAGTCAATTGATGAAGAATACAGAAAGCTTTTGGCTAAAAGTTTTCTGAGCATAATTTAACTTAATTCCTAGACTATGATAATCTAAGGATAGGGTGGTTTCAGGAGTTTCTTTCTGATGCCATAGCTCTAGGATTGCTATAGTTTGATTATCAGGGAACATAATACACACCATTTCATAATATGCTTTTTCTTATTAAAATATTGTGAACATTTTTACTTTTCATACGTATGTATGGATTCTTTTTGTGATAATGTAATATTCTATTGAATGGACATTCTAGTGAAAATATTAGCAAGAATACTTAGGCTAGCTACCAGGTTGTATATTTATTAGGAAACATCTATTTGGCATATTTGTCATTTTTCTTTATACTTACATACACTTTAAAAAGAAAAATGTTTCCTGTTTTGCTTATACATTCATCTAAGCTTAAACAACTCGCCATTTATGCAAATGACTAAAGAATTTTCATCAACAAATTAGAATTTACTTTACATATTAAAAATTAAAAGAGCAATTATTATCACTCTTTGTTCATAAACATGACAAAGAGATATTAGACCAGTATGTATATCTGTTGACTACAAAATATGAACATAATATTAGTGTTTTGAATAAGAAACCTAGAATATGATATATTATAAAGTCCATTATATTTTTCTATTCTTAAAATTATTTTAGGAATAAGTGGCTATTAATTATTTTCCTTTGTTCACATTTTTTCTCCATCAGTTTATTATTATAAAAGAGCATCAAATATACATAAACGTTTAAGGAACAACACAATGAAAAGTATTTAATCTTTCAGATTTAAGCTGTTCTACTTTAATAGAATAAAATCTGTGTTGCTTTATGAATATATGGATGACTAAAGTAGAAAAAACCAAAAGCACTATAAACATACTTTTATTTCTGATGTTGAACTAATATACTTAAGACTCATATTAAAATCTGGATTGGAGAAATACTGACACAGAAATGTAGACCCAATGTGTACTACGCAGAACACTTTCTGTTACTACTTTTTTTCTTTCTTCTGTTTCTTTTCCTGTTAGGTCTCCTTCTTTATCATTTTTATCATCCACAAAGAGAAAATTCAGCAAAATATTTATCCACTAAGGAAATATCAGTTTAAATGAATATGTTTAAAGTTTAAATGCTTTAAATATGAATAAAGTTTAAATGCTTACATGCAAAAGATCAATTAATTCCACTTTACAAGAGTCTGTTGTCTTTATGGTTGATTTATCTTCAGCTTCATTGGATGTACTTGGTGAATACCTAAATAAAATATATATCTTTTGCAAACTTCTTTTTTATTGTGCATCTTGGAAATGAATCAATATAAGTGATATATTCATTGAATGTTGAATTTTTCTTTTTAGTAGGTTTCAGCAAATTTTGTTCCACATGGTAAGATTATGATGTATGTGGTAAGTTAATATTAACGTACCAGTAAATGACATTTCAAGTAAACAGTTTAAAATGGGCAGATTTAGAGCTGACAGAAAAAAAAAGTATGATATTCATTTGAATTTGAATTTTGCATGTAGAAGGAGTAGTTATTGCAGTGTACGTAAGCTGATATTCAATAATTAGGACATATTTAGATTAAGGTAATTACTGTTCACATGAAATTCAGATATAACTAGACACCCTATATTTTGTTGTGCTAAGTCTTTCAACATTAGATGACATGTAAAATTTGCTAGTTTATTAGAATGCTGTATTTTTTTGTCTTTTTGTCCCAGCCTAATTTTCAGACAGAATATTTTGTTGGACCTAGCTTATTGTTGATATAGTAGAAAAAATAGCAAATTTGAAATTATCACTAACAATAGAAAAAATCCGGTTTTTAAGTGACTCAACCAGGCATTTTTTTTCCTTAATTGAAATCTTTATTGGTACATTACATATACATCATGATTGTATTCAACAGTGAAAATTTGTACCAGTGCATGACACAACTTAATTCTCATTTTTTCCCATACCCCTATCCACCCTACCCCCCTCATCTCCTATATAAATAAGCTTTGTTTCCTTTCTTTTTTGTTATTACCTCATTATTTTTCCCTGGGTGAGGGGGTAAATAGCAAAGGGGATTTTTTTAAAAACTCATTTATTGTAATTTTTTGTAAGTAAAATTGTAATTCATAGACTAAAAGCATAACTGAAACTAAGCATATATAAAAGCCACTGAAAGTTACAAATAAACACACTCATTATCTTTATATATATAAAAGAGATTTTATATATATGTGTATATATATATATTTCACATAATTTTTCCAATTTATATTATACTCATAATAAATCTATCATTCTTCAGAATAAGGCACTCATTTAGGCAAAATACTGGCCTGAGTTTTGGGAACTCCTTGACTAGTTCTTGTGTTATTGCTATGACCTCTATGGCCTGAGCAGATATCTTGTCCCCACTCAAGACCCCAGTTTTCACATGTGAGAGGGCTTAGAAGACTAATAACTAAGCTTACTTCCAGACATGAGGTTATAGTTGTCCATGATTTCAGCTTTAAAGTGCCTGGAAGATAATTATTTATCAATGTTACTTATGAATCTGGTGCTTGCTTAGTAGGTTTTTGTTTGCTCATGTTTTATATCATGTTATATTTGTGTCTTCATTCTATTTCATTTGAATGGTTTTAATTTTCACTTCTAATGGGTTAAAGAACATAAGTCATACAAAGTAACAGTTCAAATTGAAATGCAAAGGATATCTCTTACTAATATTCATACTAAGATGCTGGAAGTGCCCTTTAAATGAAGTCGGCATTTCTCCCTAAGGATTTTCAGTCTCATTCCAAAAGTTTAATGGTATGATGAAATGGTACTTTCCTTATGAGGAACAATTTGGTAGCCCAATTCTAGAGAAATCTTTATAGAGAGTTGTAGAAGGTAAAAGGAAATGTCTATGGATCATGATAATTTTAAGTGTTAAAATACTGGTACATAAAAGAGATGCTGATATATATATCAGTACCAGTATTATATATGTATATGTATATGTATATGTATATTATATATGTACCAGTATTTTAACACTTAAAATATATATAATATATATATTATATATTATATATAATGCATATATATATATATATATACATACATACATACATATTTTAAATTCACATAATTTTTCCCATTTGTATTACTAGGTTGGATACTCTCAGGGAGTTTTGATGTTTAGGAGTTACTTAAGAAAAGGTAAAACCTTTGAGAGAATCCATTCTCTGTGTGTATCTGTCTCGGTCTCTCTTTGTCTCTCTGTTTCCTCTCTCTCTCTCTCTCTCTCTCTCTCTCTCTCTCTCTCTCTCTGTCTCTTTCTCAAAACTCAGAACTGGACATGTTAATGACCAGCCCAAGAGATGCCAATTAAGGAGGACACAGGATTATGTTGTAGGTTCTTTGTCCCTTTGTGGGCTGGCACAGCCCCAGGTAAATTTCTGCAGTGGAAGTTACACTGTGGTTAAGAGCCAAGTATGCTGTTAGGAAGTATGATGAAGTAGCTCACTTGTCCAGATGCCATATTTACATTTGAAAATACTAATTCTATCTAGATTGTCTGTGATACCTTGTTAGGGATAGCATGATGATGATGGTGTGGGGCCTAAGGGAATTATGGAGGGATTAAATCCTTGACATATGTGGTGACTCTGCATAACTGTGTGTCAAGTTAATTGGCTTGGGAGCTACCTAGGGAATTAAAAAAGTACATATCTGAGTGTATCTGTGTGTGTGGCACCAAGCCATGACCTTGGATGCTGTGTATGGTCACTGGCTCCTTCCTCTCTGGCATTATTCTCCTGCTGTGCTCCCTGGCCATCATGAGTTAAATAGCTTTGGTCCATCATGCCTTTCTGCCATGATATTCCTGTCTTGAAGCTAGCTTGTTATGGACTGGTTCTTCTGAAATTATAAGCCAAATGAAATCACCCCTTTATGGTGTGGGACTCAGGTAACAGTTTTAACAACAGGAAATGACTCTTTGAAGTAGGGGACACACACACACACACTCTGTCTATCTCTCTGTCTCTCTGCCCACTCCAACTGCACAAATGAAAACTCTGACAATAAAAACCATTTTGTTGACTTAACACAGTTAAGAGAATAATGAGGCAAACTCAAAGTCAGTTCTCTCAAATATGAAAATCTATATGTGCAATGCATTATACTGTGTTAATGGAATAAACATGACTTCAACAACTTTGAAATCCTCCCTGGCATGAGACACAGAACTTCAGCACCATATGTGACCACATTGATTGCATGTACTCACTTATCTTCCTGGGCATGGTAAACCAAATTAAATTTTGTTAAAATTACTCTGAAAAAAAGTCTATGGCTAAATCTATGGCTCTATGTGCAAATTAATTGAGAGGAGGAAAACACTGAAATGAGAACTATAAATAAAGTAATAAGTAATTAATTTTAAAATACTAAGATTGATCCAGTTCCATTGGTTGTTTTTAAAATAGTGCACTGTTTTCTTCTGAGGAAACTTCTTATATAACCAAGACAGTCGAGCGAATAACACAAGGACTTAGAAATTCAGAACCCCTGTTGCTAACTCGTATATGACCTTGGATAAGTCACTTAAATTCTTCAAGGCAAGCTCTGCCTGTGCTTTAAATATGTCTCTGACTCTAAATTCTGTTCTGAATTCTAAGTTCTTGCCAACTCTAAATTCCACTTCTAAATACAACTCTAAACAGGACTTGAAATTCAATTCTTAGACTTAGATGACTCTGATTCTTTGACTGGTTTTATATAACCAGATCTTTCCATGCCATTGTATTTAATATATATTTCCAGTACAGTAGTTGCAAAGGACTGTGTAATGCCTCTTCATTTTTATACCAAGTGTCCACAAAACATAAACACCAGATCCATAGCATCAGCGCCACTTGGGAGCTTGTTAGAAATGGAGAGCTTCAGATGCCACTTAGACTTGCTGAATCAGAATTTGTAGGGACAAGGCCAGCAAGTTCTGTTTTAACAACTCCTCCCTCCAATGTGATCAGGGCCCACTATTTTCCACTGTGATATTAAAGAACTGTTTTACATAGAACAGAATAATTCCCAGGTTATTGAAATGAGACCCTCACAACTCAGTCAACCTTGGCTGTATCCACAAGGAACCTTTAAACAGAAGATAGTGTGCCATAATTGATGACTACAGAAGGCAACAAACAAAGAAGGCCATACTTCCCTTTCCTCATCTAACACTTTTCACTTACACATCTCCTGCATCTGAGTATCCATTTCTATGTATTTCCAGGCTAAGCATGAAAATTCTTGAGCATTTCATGTAATTTCATATTGAGTAATTAGAGATGAGAAATAAATTAGAAACAAGAAAATAGGAAAAACATCCCTTCAAAAATCATATTGGCCAATAATGGGACTTTTTCTGGGAAATACAAGTCATGTGGCCAATAATGGGACTTTTTCTGGGAAATACAAGTCATGTGTTCTACCTTACAAGGTAAAATATGAAAGGGTGCTCCCAGAAGAGTAGGAGCTGGACTGAAATTGAAGCAGTAATTTGAAGCGCCGCTGTGGACACTGAAGGTCATAGTCTTTTATTTATTACTCCAATTATAAGGACAGTAAAATTGCAACAGGCAGCAGCGTCCACGTGGTTTGATCAGCCTTCCATGCTGCACTGTTCCCCCTCAACACTTCCAATATCCAGGGGCTCAGGCCTAACAAGCAGCCTCAGAAAGTGCACAGATGAATATATTTGCCCCCAAAAAGCAAAAATACTTTTCAAGCCAAAAGTTGTTGATAAAGACATGTCATTCCTGGTTTTGTTCTTTATTGGAAGACCTGAAAGTGGAGATGGTGAGATTCTTTTCAGGACTTTCACATGGCTTGTCTTCTTGGCAAAGGTAGAGAGAATGAGCCACTGTAATCATCCCTTAACTCCTAAACAAAGCAAGGTAGATTCTATTATTCCATGAACCCAGGGTATTGAACATCTGCAGAAACTTTTAGGAGAGGAGGAAGCTGCATGTTTTAAAGGCTCCAGCATTTATTAAAGAGTAAAAAACAGTAGTAGAATACTCCTGCTTTTAATACATTTTAAATTGGACTGCTTGCAGAATACAATGTTATGAGGGAGGGAGTGACCATATGAGCATGTAGAAAATGTCTGTTATTGATAGGAGTTAAGAAACAAAAAGGAAGTCATTGAACACTGAATTACAACCATCAAAAGATTTGTTGATAGAATGAAATTTTTCTTTCATTCACCCTCCAATGAACGTTTAAATAATAATTTCTGCTGTTGCTTCTGGGCACCTTTCTGGTTGTTCTGACTTTTATTCAATCTTTCCCATCCTAAGACATGCCTATTTCTTTTTAGATTGGTTGTTTTTTTAAATTTTTGATTAAAAGAAACCAGTGAAGTCAGTCACATCACCTTCTGTTTATAACCCTTCAGTGGCATTTCAGCATGATCAGCAAAGGGTGCACCACTGCTATTTACAATCACATCACACACTATTCACCTATAACACCCCCAAATGCCCGAGTCCATTGCTCTATTCTGCAATCCCAGAGGCCACACACTTCTTTCTATTTCTAGTTTCACGCTTGTTGCTTATCCACGAGAAATTACCCTTTCACTTTGCCTATGAAATCCACTCACTCTTCCCATAATAGCTCTTACAATAGTTATTCTGGAAACCCTAGCCCTAGATCTAGTCATCTGCTTTCAAAGCATCTTATAGATTTGGCTTAGAGTCGTTTGACTGATGCCTGTATTCCAGTACACAGTCCATCATTTGCTCATCAATACATTCCAATACTTAGTAGAATGCCTACTTGGCTTCTGATGGAAAATAATGCCCATCAAAGTTTGTGAGCAAAAAATAATATGATGGGGAGTATTTTACAAAAATAACCCTTTTAGTAAGTTTGGAGGTCAAATAAGAAAGTAGACTTATGAATACTGGGGAGTTAACTATTCAAATTGTTCAAGAACTACAAAGAAAAGAAATAACTTAGATTTGATTGTCCATTTACAAATTTGTCAAGCATGTATGTATTGATCACCAGTGATGTGTGTGTCAAATAGTACACTAACTGATAATGCAAGAAAGAGTTCTATTGGGCATCTTAAAAAAAAAAAAAAAAAAAACACTTCCAAAGGTAGACTCTACAAAACCAGCTATAGGATAATCCCAGATGTAGGAGAAAAAAGCAAGGGGAATGTACAATTCCTGATTCAGGGATTTTGTATCATGTGATTCTATTAACCCCATTTTAAGACTTCAGGAAAAATATCCATGCAAAACAAAAGGTTCAAAGCTCAAGTTTGAACATGTTGTTGAGATACTTGTCATGTTTCCAAATGAATCAACTGCTGCAGTCACAGTTTTTGAAATTAAACATCTTTGTTTGCTGTGAAACTTCTAGTTGACTTGAAATTGGCCTAAAGAGACCAAGAAAAGAGCAAGGGCCATTGAAAAAATATAAAAAATTGCTTTTTTAAAACTAATACATTCACCTTTGACCTATAGAAAGTATATATTTTAAATGAGAATGAGTAAAACCAATTTTTTAAAAAATACTAAAGAAATATGTGGATAATGTAGATTAAATATAAAGAAAACAAAATTTTAAAGTAGGAACCTGAGTACTATAGCATTCTTATTGAATAGCAGCACATTATATCTGTATTTGTTTTTGGTTGCATTATTTTGTATGACATACATATTTACAGTACAAAATATGATTGCAAATATAAATGAGAAAATATAAATTATATGAAATTATACCTTAGTCTCATAAAATATATAATAAAACATTTTATTCTATTTTTCTTTTTTCTTAGTAGATGACTCTTGCATTTGTCTCTTCAAACAGTGTATATAGTACACACTCATAAAAGAACCCATATAATGATAAACTGATCTTTTACAGTAAGCTTCAAAATGACAGAAGGTCTAGTAAAGGCTTAGAACTCAGATAAATCCATGGTATATTACTTGAGTCAAAATGCTTTATCTAAAATGAGAAGGACTTGAATAAGTGGTGAAGAAGAGTATACAGGGCTTAAGTGGACTGTAGGAGGACACAAGTGCATGGGGAATTATCTAAGAAAACTTGTCCTGCCAATTCTTTCCTGTCACATTAAATTGGAGCCACACATGCAGCAATACTGAAATGTATCAGTAATATTGAAAAATATTTTCTATGTGTGTTTTATCAAGTGCATGAGTTTGTTTAATTTAAGAGGTTCTTATTTAAATATTGGTGTAGAACTGAATAAACTAAAATTTGATTAGAGATATTTCCACTCATTTGCTGATTTAATTGAGGTATGCTTTATTTTCCCCTTTGTTGTTCAGTACACTGATGGTTTAGAACTCAACAAGAAGAAAGTCTCTTCATATATTCAATCAGCAATTTCTTAGACATAACTGATGGTAAACACTGCTAGATTTTAGGTAGGAAAGACAAAGTGATGACAAGAGAGTTATAGCTGAAAGAAAACTTCATGTATAGAAGATGAGAAAATGCATAATGAAATAGGGATGATGGAGCGTAAAAGTTCTAGGATTTCTGTGCATAGCTCAGCATGACTGGGCACAGGAGGGGGAATATTGCTGGAATGTGGGGGAAAGGTGAAGCAAGTTGCATAACTGATGAGGACCAAGCCATGACTGGCCTTGAATGACAGCTAAGAGGTTAAGATTTCCCAGGGTCATTGTAGGTCACACTTTGTAGGAAATTTCACTGAAAGAGTGACATGAAAGATGTGAGATTTAGAAAGATGGCATTGGTCAGTGTGGGATGATTTGGATAGAGAAGCAAGGAATCATAAAAGAAAGTAGGGAACTAATCAAGAGGCCCCTGTACCAATTCTGAAGAGAATGATGAGCAGCTGGCAGAACCAATGTCAAGGTTTGAATGTTAAAAGGAAGGGACCAAATAAACAATATCTCAAACTCACATGCTGAAGATGCAGGATAAAGAAGAATTCAAGGGTAAGTGGCTAATGGTGTATGTATTAAGTTGCTAAGCTTTTTATTAGGTTCTACAGACTGGGTGGCTTAAACATTATACTTGTGATAGTGTCACAGTTTTAGAGAATAGACATTGAATGACCAAGGTAACCCAAGGGTTCATTCTGAGGGTTGTAAGAAAGAATTTGCTCCAACACCTTTTCCCAGTTTATGATGGTCTCTGGTAGCTGTTTTATATGGAAGCATCATCCTATTTTTTGCCTTCATATCCAAATGTTGTGTGACTCTGTGTGTGTGTGTGTGTGTGTGTATAACTGTTTGGCTGTTTGCAAGTTTCCCTTTTTTATGAGGACACTCATCCTATTGTCATAGACTGTCCTATTTCTAAATAAGGCCATATTCTGAGGTACTGAGGTTTAGGACTTCAGTGCGTACAATTTTTGGTGTATGAATCGATCCATAATACTATTATCCATGGAAATAGGGAATTCATTGAAATGAATACATTTGGGGAAGGAAATTATTAATTTCACTGACAGTCTAAGGGAATTTGCAAGTACAGTGGGCCCTCAAGTTACAACTGGCCTGACATATGATTAGCTTGAGTTCCAAACAGAATTTTAGTTTTAACTTATGAATGAAGTCTTTAGTTTTGACCAGAATTCTGGCCACATGTGTTCCCAAGTCATCTCAGATTTAACCCTTAAAAGGTTCTGGAAGGAACATTTTAACATCATGTGCTGTGTGGGGTTTAGTAGAAATATTAGGCCACTCTTCTCTAAGGACATTAACATGTGCATGTATACAGGAAAGAGACTTTGAAGGCTGTGTAGAGGAGCCTAAGGTTTCAATTGTCCAACGAGTTATAACCAGCATTTATGAACAAATTGAGTTCATAAGTCAGGGGTCTACTGTAACATTTTTCTCTACAAAGACTATGAAACTGGATCAGAGAAACCAGTACATCTTAAAAAAGACTTTGACCCTACTATCTACTGTAACAACTTTAATTTATAAACATTCAAATTATACTAAACAGTAGAAATTTGGATAGTGATTGGGAATTTAAAAATCAAAAGGATTGAGCTAATTAGAAAAGTATAGAAGTTCCTTGCTTGATGAGTTTCAACAACTTGGTATTCATGTGATACGGTGTGATTAATGGGCAGGCAGCCCAAAGTTAATGTAAAGAGCTGGTCTTTACTTTTCTTCTGAATACTATGATTCTATAGTATGACTAACACATCTCCGTATGCCCCAAACCAGCAAGTCCTATGATATTGAGGTTTTGCCTAACAGTTTTCTTTAGGAATCTGGAACATTTAGTTAATTCTTCAATATATTTAATATATTTTATAACATCTGTCTCTGAGTAAAATTTTTGTGAGAATGCATTTATTT
The DNA here is from genome assembly GCA_004026965.1 of Petromus typicus. Lineage (NCBI taxonomy): Eukaryota > Metazoa > Chordata > Mammalia > Rodentia > Petromuridae > Petromus > Petromus typicus. Next base: position 6,241 of record PVIR01018634.1, on the reverse strand, counting down.
TTCATCTTCCTGTAGATGTTTATTGCCCCGTATAGTACCTTATTCATGATGTATACTAGTTCTTGGATCCCTTTTGAATAAATGTTCAGAATACAGGCTGTAAGTAATCTCTGTAACCCATATTTACACACAGCATATAGCCTTTCATATCATAACCTTCTTTCTCACCATATGGAAACATGTTATGATTCCCAAGTGTGAGTGTTGCTAGAAAATAAACCTAATGGGCTCAGATGCCAAGCTTTTGTTTCTAGTGGCACAAACACCCTCATTAGGTGGAGCGTGTGGCAAGTTTTGGAAACCTCTGTGGTTTAGCCTTGTAAGAATCACACATGTAAAAACTTTTTCTGTGTCTCTGCATGTGCCAGGCACCTTGGGTTAGACAAGAGGAGCTATCAGAAGCTGACTTCAATGGAGACAGCAACAATAAAGTCTGAAAAAATTTGACAGTAAAAGGAAAAAACTAGAAACAAAGCTAATGTATTTGGGAGAGGTGGAAATGGAAGGGAAGGCAAGGAAGTGGGAAGTAATAAAAATCAAGATATATCATGTAAAAGTACAAGTTATCAATGATGAATGTGATCATAATGTGTATCTAAAATATACCAATGAACTCACAAAATATTTTAAAAAGACTTTTGTAGTCAGATTCCTCATGTTAAAATGCCTACTCTATGTGTGAGCTGGAACAAGTTTCGTGACTTCCGTTGACCTCGGTCTTTCCTCTCTAAAATAATAAGAGTCCTTCTTTCCTAGGGTTCTTGTGAACAGGATGATGGTAAGATAAAAGCTCGTAGAAAATCTCTTGTCAAAAGTTCTTGTCATCCTTGTACTAGAGAGGTGAAGGCCCTGGAGACCCACAGACTTAGGACTAAGAAGAGATACAGTCATAAGTGTTGTGGGTATTTAGAGAGGGGAGACACTACTGTAGATGCTCATGTGATCTGGGAAAGGTTTTAGAAATCCCCACCGCCTTTTTAGACCTGGATTCTTAGAGAAGAAAGAAAAGACAGAATAAAAATGTACTGTCAGAATTCTATTCTCTTAGGCACTTGACTGATTTTGACTTCTCTGAAATCTGTTCCTCAACACAATTTCCACAGAAGCATTGGTTCTCACAATATTTACTATTGTAAGCTTCATCAAACAGCCAAGTGATTTCTTAAAAAATAGAGGTCTTGACCTTTGCCTTTCTGTTGGCTGGGAACTTAATCATTCTTTGGTGAAGAATACTGACTCTGTTTGCAGGCCCGGGATTTGTGACTGGAGTTCATGTGAAGGCCTTGCCCATTTTCTTTGCAGCACAGTTCTTCAAATCACAGCAAATGTCTTTGTCTTTTTAGCCCAGGCGTGGGCAGGGGGACGATATAGTAAATGGAGATGAGCTCACTTCTTAAATGGACCCCTGCACTGTTGCCCCTGTCCTATAGAGAGCTGTGATAAATAAGAGTGTGCCTAAATTCAAGATTGCTTGATCTCTTGAGAACTGATCACAAAATTTTCATCGCTTTCTGTAGTTTACTAGAATGTTTTATGTAGAACTATTTTCTCTAAAGTTTCTTGTTTGATGCTTTAAAATGACTAGAGGAAGTGGGCAGAGAAATATAGATTTTTGAGTTGAGTTTGATACTCAGGGATACGGTCTAGTTCTAAAATGTTGCCAGAAGTATCAGGTATTCAGAAGCGGGGCCTATGGCAGGGGACAGGGCCCTGGGATGCCACACTCATCATGCTTCCTCCATTGTGAGTTCATAGCTGGCTGTGCTGTCAGGAAGAGGGCTATAGTTGGAGCATGACCCAGAAAGATGGATTCTTGTCCCAGGTTGTTCCCTCCCTTCTCCCTGACTGCTCCCTGGCTACATGAGGCAAGCAGTGTTCCTCTGCCAGGCCCTCTCACCATTCTGTCTCTTCTAGGAGCCCCCAGACCACAAAAAATAAATAAATCTCTTCTTTAAGTTGGGAGTATTAAGTACTTTGACCCTGAGAAGGAAGTGAATGAATACAATCATATTCTAATGTATTACTTGTAGATCCATGAACAGGGTTATTTATGTTTCCAAGACTATTGGTTTTCTCATCTGTTCAACAGAAATGGATAATAAAGTCTCATTCACTGACATAGTTATATGTCACTGCAAAAAGTACTTGGCATATAATAGTCCCTCAATAATGGTAATTACTGTGACTTTAATGATGACTCAGGTAGACATTCTAGGTTTTAGTGTCACAACCATTGAGGCCTTATGCTCCCAATGCTAGGAGTGTCATTTCCTTCATTTTTAAACCCTGGAAGCCAACGGAATGATAGGATATCCTGCTACAAAGAATGGCAACTTTTAAAAAATTATTTGCATCCATGGAATTAGGTGAGGCTGTTTATTTTCAGTGGGTCTGGCTGGATCTGACTAGATCAGCTGCATCTGTCCCACTTCCTTTCCATCCTTTTCCTGGGACACACTGCCCTCCATAGACATGTTTTCGTGATAATGGCAAAGCCTCGAAAAGCCAAAGCACTCAGGTGCTTTGGCAGACTCTCCTTCTGTCACATCTGCTAGGATCTCACCAGCCAATGCAACTCATATGGCTGAGTACACAGTCATGGCCCAAAGGAGTTGACCCTCCGTATTAGTCAGGATTTTCATGAGAAACAGAATACACTATACATAAATAGCAGGAAATTTATCTGATTGACTTATACAATCAGAGAGTGAGTACTTCCCCAGGGCCCATCTGTAGGCTGGAGAGTCTGAGCAATCAATTGTTACTTCATCCAAGAAGCTGGAAACTTCAGGATGAGAGAGTTCAATGATGCCATCCCAGTTCAAAGCCAGAGGCCTGTAAGCTATTGGAGAGTTGTTGCTGCTCTCTTTTTTAAAAGTTGAACTCAATGGCTGAAGAACCTGGAGCCTGATCCCCACACAAGACAGCAGCAGAAAAATGCATTTGCTTAAGAGGATGGAGCACCATCCTTAGCTTCCACCTTCTGCTTTTTTACTTCATCTGGACCTCAGCCAATAGGATTGTTCTGGCCCGCTCTTCCCCACACAGTTCATTTATTCATACACCGGACTTCTAGAGAAATATTTCCCTAGACACCCAGAAGAGTGCTCTGACAATTCCTAGGCATTTATCAGTCCAGTCAAGTTGGTGATCACAATTACTGATCACTGTCTCCATATAGAGAAGGAACTGCCAAGTCCATGGTAAGAGCACGTGTCTAGAATGGGAGAAGTAAGACATCATGTGACCTACCACAGCTATAGAGCGACCTATAGCTGGGAGGCCAGAAACCTCCCAGCTTCTAGTTTCCAAGGTGCAGACTAGCCATTATACTGATTCTTTCCCTGAAGTAGCATAGTTGGACAGTAGTGCCAGTTGGGGCATTAATAACAGCACTGCTAGAGAAGGCCTCACATAGCCACAGATAGAACTTCCAAAAGCAACCTGAACTCTTATTTTAAGAATAGAAACAGTATAAGCAATGATTTCCAACTGTTTAAAATAGATTGTCATTGACTTATCAGCTAGGATGGGCACTGTTAACTAGAACTGTCTATGAGCACTCTGAATTATCTCATAGAGAAATGTGCAAGAGTAATCTGTTTTAAGCAACAGCAAATCCATCCAAAATTAGATTTTCTGGTGTTGTTTTCACCTGTGAACACAGACAGTCTTGTGTCCAAGAGCCTCAGTGTGAATTTGGACTTGACTGTATTAATATAGTGCTGAAGGATTTGATAAGCCCTAGTGTCCAGACATCCTGTCTAGAACTTAACTGGCTCTGTACGCATATCAGCTTTCCAAATGGAATGGAGGACAGAGCTATACTTCATTTGGTTGCTACTGAATGTCATTCTTGGTATTTCATATGCTTTTAGGCAAAATAATAGGTATGTGTAGCTGAAAAGATCAACCCTAACAACTGGTTTTTAGGGAAATGCATCCTGCTTTTGGCCTCTGACTCCCAGCCTCCCAGCCCCTGAGGGAAATACCTGAACCCACTGCTGTGGAAGGGTCATGTTCTGGGCTTCGGTGCACTCATTTTCTTTCTTTTTTTTTAATTTTTTAATCTTTATTGATACATTACATATACACATCATGATTGCACTCCATAATGGGAATTTGTACCAGTATAAGACACAACTTAATTCTCATTTTTTGCCATAGCCCTACCCACCCTTCCGCCCCCCCATATACATAAAATTTGTTTCCTTACTCTTTTGTTACAATCTCAACATTTTCCCCCTTCTTCCTATTTTACATTTTCGTGCTTCATTCCTCAGTGGGGCCTTGAGTACTTTCCGAGTTGATAGTTTGGTTGTCATTTTGAAAATACTTTCATTCTAACTGTGTTCTTTGAGAAGCTAATTTATACTATGTTTTTAAGTAGACTCAACTGCATTTCCCATCTCTGACATGTAGCGTGTACATTGCAGTGACTGGGGTGAAGGGAGACAATTCAATCAAAAGATGTTATCTCCATGAAGGAAATGAATATTTGTGCATCTCACAATTCAAGATTCAGGGGGTGGGGAGAGTTATGGTGTTTGGGAAGGCTCTAGCAAGACAGAAAGGCAAACAAATTGCCTGGTGTGAGAACAGCCTTCTTAATATGAAGATTTCTTTAAAACAGCGGGTATTGGCTGCAGGCACATTATTAAGCTGCAAATCACTGGTTTGCAACTCCTTGATCATCAGTTGTAATCCCAAGAACATATTTAATTTCCTATTCCATCCTAATTTCTCTTTGTTCCTTAATGATATTTCTCTCCTCTCAAAATAAGCCATCTGTTGGCAGCAACCCACAGAAAACAGATACTGCACACTCAGTAATCTCGGAGCGAGGCGGTTACTCTGTGAGAATGAAAATTCCCCTCTTCTAAAATCAGGGAGTCACCTTTAACATCCCCAATCTGTTTTTTTTCTTTCTCTTTGGCCATGTATAGTGTTGAAAATAAATCTTGTTTCATTGTATTTTCTGAAATGTCCGTAACCAGAGGACAATACTGTATACTCCAGGGACAGAGAGTTTATAGCTCTGCTTGGAGATGCATTTTGCTATTTTTGAACCCTCAATGTAGTAAATCCATGGGTTTTCCATATTTAAAAAAAAAATCACAACTGTCAGTGCAAGCCAGAAATCAAGGCACGAGCAGAACAACTGATGGACAGACAGAATGTGGGAGAGGAAGCCATCTGACATGGGACTCGGGAGAGGTGACATATTCGCACTGATCGTCCCCATCAGGCCTTGACCACTGCTTCTACCTGTCTCACAACAGCATTTCTAATGCAAAGAAGGGAGAGTTTGGCCACGGGTGCGCACACCGATAGGTGGCACCCCTTTGAACTGTAACTGTGTGCCAGACACTGTGAAATGGTTATGCACGGATTTTTCTCCTTTAATTTCTAAACAATTCTGTGAAATTTCTCATAATATTATTTATATCAGATATATGAGAGAACAACTTCAAAGTTTGATTGCTATAAAAGTCTGAATCTGGAGGACAATGGGCGGTTTGACTTCAAGCTTTCTCCACACTTCAGCTAAAAATTGAGAACTGCTGAAAAATGAAGCTGTTTTATCCGGTGCAACTGCAGAGAACCTCCTGAGAAAAAAGCAAAGAATTCAGGTGCACTTAAAAGAAAGTGTTAGAAATATTGAAATGGACACACAAAGCACATCAATGCAAAGGTGAGTGAGGAAGAGAGGCGTTTGATCTTTCCTTTGGCTCCCTCATGTTTTCAAATATGATTCCTTTTCATGCCGGTGCCTTAGCGATGGCTGCACTCCAGTGTTAGATGGCTTTTCTATCTCCCAGAGCAATTAAAAGGTAATATCACTATTTTACCATGTGAAACCTGACATCTGATTCATATATCACTCAGCCTGAAGGCATATTTTTCATACCCACTTGGGTGCATGTCAAACAGTGAATTGATCTCATCCAGGATTCAGAAGGAATTCCCTTTTCCAAAACAGTCTCGGGTGAGTGAGCAAAATTAATGTCCCCATTACTCCCCATCTCCTTTAATTAGCAAACCAGAGAGCTAACAATTACCTCATCTACCAGCCATCTTGATAGTTTGCTGTTAAGTCAAAAATCAAAAAGTCTCCCCCTTCTCCAATCCCACCAATTGATATCAAATCCTCTCTGGCCCAAGATCTGCCTAAAGCCTCTTAGTGAGGCCGTCACAGTATCTAGTTCTAGTATCTAGTTCTCAAACTGACACCTGAGAT
>PVIR01018633.1:15894-33228 GCA_004026965.1 Petromus typicus | reverse complement strand
AGACCAATAAAATGCAGGTCCTACATATAACTTGTTTTTTTTCAGTAGTTACAATAAAGTCAAAATCATATGAAAGTAATGCTAACATACTCTACTTAACCCCATTAGGAACCACCCTATGAGCCGAATCTGGACAAGAAGTGAAAAAGGATGAAAAATAAAAAGGCACAGAGTCAGGTTAAAATGTGGGGAGCCACCCAGAGCCCTGAGTGACTGGCACACTGAGGTTTTATTCCCTCAGACACAGGCCTGAGCAATTAAGACAACGAGGATTCATCTGCTCCTGCCACAGTACCTCTCCAGGTAAACAGCTTCGCCTCAGGTGGTCTACTCTTCCGTGCAGTGTGTCAGTGCACTCACTGCCATCCGAGTGCTCCCCAAAAAGGCCAGTTAGGCCTCATTCTTCCCAGCTGGTCCCCCACAATCCCATGTGTCTGAAACTTTCAACATGGCGCCAATGTTAGAAATATGTATTGTACAATTTAAACTTTTCTTAAGTCTTCAAATTCGGTGTGTGTGTCATACTTTGCGCACAGCTCCACTGGAACCAGCTGTAATTCTCACTAAGTAACCACGTGTGCCTCGTAGCCACCATTTTGGATAACACTTGATCAGGTAATTTGGGACCTTCAAGTCAAACAAAGATCATGTTCTTTGGTTTTGCCCATGAGCCTCCTCTCGACCCTCCCTGGAAGGGCGAGGCATATGACAATCACACTTAAATTTCTTGTTATTTTGCCATATTCATACACTGACATGATACCATCAAGTTCGAGAAATAACTTATTTTTGTGGTTATTCATGAAGGATTTTACACTTACAATTGAATTAATTTTGGAACTTGTCTTTCTTAAATAGCAATTATTGCATAACCTGAAAACTCACTTCATACACACAGATTTAATTACTTTTGTTACATTGAAATGTTACCACTTTCTTGGGGGAGTTATTCTCATTCTCCTTCAATATTAAAAAACTAATACAGTGTTATTGTTGTTGTTGTTTTAAAGAAAACTACTGACAAAGGGGAGATGGCTGCTCAATTCCTTAACACCTGGGCTTCTGTCCAGCAGCTATTGTGCTGTCTGCCCCGGTGTCTGTCCCACAGGACAGCAGCCCCCTTGCGGAGGTTGAGCTGTAAAGACTTCTCCTTCCTCACAGCTCAGCGTGTGTCCACAGCAAGGCACACACCTGTCACACTCGGTGCCCACAGCCAAAGGTATAGCTGTGACTCAGAAGTACTCACCTCGGCCTCATGGAAGCGGCAGAGCTCCTGATGGTCTATTGTACGCAACTCAAGGGTTGCAACTCAGAGCTGGAGGCAGCCAGTCCAGGAGAATGGAAGACGCACTCAGTTTTCCAAGGCAAAGCACGCAGCTTTATTCTAACATGTGAACCAGTCTGGGATCTTTCCAAAAAGAGGCTGTTACCGACCTGGTGGGAAGCTGATATTTATACCCTTGTTACAGAGGTTCTTGGAGTTAGGGTGGAGTTACATTTCATTGGTTATAAGCTTACATTTCATTGGCTAGTACAGCATACAGACTATTCAATTGGGTAGAGCACTGCACAGCTTTCCACCTATAACAGAAGCAGGTGTTAGCAATCCTTTTTAACAACCAAAGTACTCCTAAACTCAAGCCAGCCAAGACTTCTGAGGTCCTAGCCTCAGGAGAGTTGCAGCCAAAGCTGCAGTGACATATGTGCAGACATATAGCACCACACTCTGTGATGGCTGAATCTTGGAACAGCCCAAATGCCCATCAACAGGAGACTGGATAAAGAAGATGCGGGGTATTTTATAAAATAGAGTATTACTTGGCAATAAAGAATGATAAAGTAGAGACACACTTAAGTGGATGCACCTTGAGGCCATACTCAGTGAATAAATAGGACACAAATGTGTAATTACAGTATTGTTACTCTAGTATGAGAAACTGAAGGTATAAATGAGGTCCAGAATATATGACAAGTATTGTGAAATAGGAAGAAACTGTTCAAAGGGAAAAGGGAAAGCGTGAGTAGGAAAAAATAAAGGGAAAGAAAAACTTCAATGGAAACAAAGCTTTCTATATAGGAGGGTGGGAAGTTGTAGGGAGGGCAGGGGACAGGGGGCAAAATGAGAATCAAGATGTCTTCATGAACAGGTACAAATTCTCAAAGTTGAATGTGATCACAACGTACATATAAAATATACCAACAAATTCAATAAAGAAGAAAAAGCTGCAGAGCACCAGCAGCTCTGCAGTGAATATAACAAAGTTAATAAAGTTAAACAATGGAAAGGGCCACTTTGGAAGCAAACTAGAGCATTACTTGAGTTTGCTACGAGGTTTCTTCCCCCTAACACAAGCGGAGGGACCCAGGCTGAGCACACTGTGTCCTGCATTCCACGTGGACCATACAGTGTTTGCGGCTCCGAGCGCCAGGTACCACTCCAGCTGCATAAATGAGGAAGCAGAGGGACCGAATAAATCTTACCAGGATCATTGTTTTATCAGAAATTAGGCTAAAACCAAGAACTCTCTTGTCAAATTTCAAACCCTCCACAGCCTCCCAGACTCTTAGCGTAGATAGTTGTTGGTATTACAAAGTCACCTATGATTGGAGAAAATGTGAAAATACAGTGGCCCAGATGTAGGGCAAATCCCAGCTGGCTCTATGACCCAGCCAAAGTCTTTGAAGCATTTCGATTTCAACCCAGAATCTAAATGAAGTATTCCCTCTTTCCTTTGCACATGGGTATATTTTTCTGATCAGTAGTGTCATACTGTGAATATAGAGAAAATGTGTCCAATTTTTAAATCAAATGATGCACTAGAGTATGTGCAAAAGTTTGGTGAAAAATGTACACTGATTGAGTGTTAATTAGACTGGCTTATTCTTAATGTACTGGAGCAACATTTCTCTTGGGAGAAATTTTTCCTTATAAAATAAGACCAATATGGAAATTATAGACTATATTGTAATGTCAAGAATGTGTTTTCAAGAATTGTAGGTTGTTTTTTGGGGGTTTTGTTTTGGGTTTGTTTGTTTGTTTGTTTGGGACAGGGTCTCGCTTTGTAGTTCAGGCTGGCTCTGAGCTCAACCTTGAACTCACAGCAATCCTCCTGCCTCTGCCTCCCAAGTGCTAGGATTACAGGTGTGAGCCACCACACCTGGCACCGTGTGGTTCTGATTGCTGGTGGGCCTGAGTCTCCAGGCCTGGCATTGTTGTATGTGATTACTGGAGATCAAACTGGGGCCCTTGCACTTGCAAGGCAGGTCCTGGAAGCACTGAGCTAAATCTCTGGCCCCAAGAACTGCAGGGTTTTGTACCATAATTATAATGTACCATTTAACAGAAACTTAAATACAATCATCTACTAAGTCTTATAAATGGCACTGACTTTCTGTAAAGTTGCTTTATCTGGACTATTACTTCCAGAAATTATGCTTTCCACTGTTTCTCAACAGTCGTGGAGAGGGAAAAATCACTTTATGACACCAAAGTAAAGACTTGGGGGTGGGGGAAGGGATAGAGTATGGTTAGGGAGTATAATGGTGCATTTGGATTGGAGGAACAACTTCTAACATTCTAGTTAATTTAATATCTCAAAAAGGAACACAGAGAGGATTCTGAATACTCCAAAGACAAAGAAGTGATTAATGTCTGAGGTGAGATCTATGCCGACTGCCCTAATCTGACCATTATACACCAGATACTGTACTGAAATGTCAAGTGTTAGCCTGTAAATTGGTATAATTTCAAATTGTCAATTTAAATTTTAAAACCAAGTAAAAATTTTTAAAAAGGAGCAAAGAAGAAAAGGGTACCCAGGAGACAGGCAGGAGGGTGGAGTGGTCCAAGCATCCGGATGTCGGATGTCGGGAGAGGTGTCTGCAGGAAGGTGAGAGTCTCCCTGACACACAGATGCGCTTCCTTCCTCTCTGCAGGTCCCGTGTTCTCTGCAGAAGATACAAAACTTTGTTTACCACCCTCTCTGGGAACTTTTCACAATAATTCATCTCAGCGCCCTCCAGACTCCCCTTTTTCTACGCCTTGAAGTCCTCTTCCTCAATTGCAAAGCCTTCTTTTAGATGATATACCTAAAATTTGTAAGCAACTGGAAAGTTTTGAAACACTGAAGCACTGTGAGATGACAGGTGTGAATGTGTATGTAAACTGAAATACTTCTCAACTAAAAAAATTCAGACCAAGTGACAGGATAAGAAAAACAATGTCACATTAGATATTGCTGCTTTGCTTTGTTGTTATTGTTGTATTTCTGTGCTAAGGATCAGGAGAATGAAGATATTATTTCTTCGAAGCCATATCTACAAATCACTTGTTAAATTTGATTTTTTTAACAAAAAGTATTTTAAAAATTTATAACAAGATTCTGTCTCACTACAGAATCTTCAGTGAAATGGTGAAAGCTAAGACCTGGAAAGTACTTAGGATCCCAAGTTGATTCTTTACTAGTGATGATGATGAGGTTAAAACAAAATAGAAACAGAAATGCCTGGGATTTGACAGTGCACAGCCCAGAGCAGGGCGCGGACGGTGGAGTAGAATTGAGCCAAATGAACTACACAAGCACAGAGCTGCAACCAATGCTTCCATTGCTGCCCTTACCTTTGCTTTCTAGAAATCATTAGGTGACCCCTTAAACTGAATCACCTTTTCTCCCTCTAAATTGCAGAATTCAACAGAATGACGGCTGGCACAGGAGAGGAACTCAGCAACTTCAGAGACCACGTTTCTGAATGACGAGAAGACGCTGTACCCACTGGAGCTCAAGAGGACGTTGACCCGAAACTCTGCAGAGGAGACGACTGGAGTCAGAACTCATTAACAGACCCAGAGACAACTGCAAAGCAAAACGTAGGCTGAGGAGTCAGCCACGACACACAAGAGGCACTCACAAAGATTGAAGAGACAGTAGGGGTGTGGCTTGACTTACACGCAACTCTCAAGGTGTGAGGGAAATGTCAGATCTGTTCTTGTGCAAACATCCTTTCCCTTCTCCCGGCACAGACTCCGGAAGGCCCACCTGTGTCCTGCCCCAGTGGGCACTGGAGCCCAGGTGTGTGCATGGGTGATAAGGGGTGAGCATGTGCAGCGGAACAAGCACTGAGGAGCGATTTTTCCCACTACATGAACAGTGCAGTCTATGAGTTTTAGCCAGCACTGAAGGACTTAACGTTCAACTTCACTCTACTCCAGCTCCTCTGGTGAACTCACACTGAGTATCCAACTCCTCCATCATCTTCCAATTCATAAAGTCACACTGTGAATCCAACTCCTCCATCATCTTCCAGTTCATATCCTTGGCAACTATGTAAGGCAACTTGAAGGAAATGCTAGACACAGCAAAGTATCCAACACGTGTGTCTCCTAAAGCTCATACTTGTCCTAGTCTCTTACATAGAGAGAGTGCTTGGCTACTGAAAACCACACACCTGGAGAGCCTACCTTTGCCGGCATAATCTATCACTGGGAATAGTTTGAACCAAGAACAAGATATTTCTATTCTCTATTTGTCTTTCCCCTCTTCCTGAGTCATCAACCTCCTCTTCTCTACTGGGAAAGTAGACCACTCTGCATATTTCTGCTTCCTTGGGGACATCTGTGTAACAAGTGATAACCATCACAGCCGCCATGGCCAGTTACTCTTCAGGATGCCATGGAGTTTGCTTCCAGGGAGCTGCTGAGGTGCAAAGAAAGTGTAATTTAATCCCCAGTTCAGTCCCAGTGATTTCATTACTGGAAAAACCACTTCAACTTCCTGGGAACCCCCCCCCAATCACATGAGGGAAGCTGGGGGAGGGAGGAGGCTGAGGTCTCGGGGGCCTTCCAGCACCAGACTCCTTGATTACAGGGCACTACAAAAACCTTTTGCAATTAAGGTGGTAATTGATGCTTTGATAATGGCAAGTCCTTGTTGAATATGCTAGCCTAGAAGGTTCTACTGTGCTATGCAAACTATCATATACAGTGAAATAGCAGAGGTGTGGCTCCCACACCTTGTGCTGGCACAGTGGCAATGTTGCCACCCATGAGCATGAGCAGGGCCATGGGTGTGGCAGCATAGGCCTCCCTGCTGGCGTTGCCCCCAAAGATGACAGTCACACACACCCCTGCCCTCTGGTAGCCCTCCTGGCCTCCTCTCTAAAGCCGAGTGTAACAGCTGTATGGAAGACAAAGCATCCACCTGCCCCCCAGGACTCACCTGGAGGATTCTCTTCTTCATCCCAGAACTGACCTTGATCCTGTTGCCGCATCAGCATCAGGAATTCATGAAAGAGATGTCAAGCTGTCAGAATCAGCAGAGGGTCACTTGTAACAACCCTAACAATGACAATAACAACAATAGCAAACCAGGAATTAGCAGGAGGTGATGAAGGAAGGGCTCTTTCACACCACAGACTTACACAGAATGTATTTCCACGAAGACATCTCTCCCATCTCAGACTGAAGCCGCCCCTGCTCATCACAGAGTGTCAAATAGCCTATGTCACCCCCCCCAATACATCAGAGCCCATGTGGCATTCACTTTGCCCTCACAATCCCCTGTGGTTACCACAGCAGGCCTCTGTTATTCCCAGACAAATAGCATTATTCTTTGGCTCCCATATCCTGTTTAATCTGTCATCTTGCTCCCTCCCAAGAGTGGGCACTTCGGGCCCTAGATTCCCAGGCTGCATTTTATCAGCCCCTGCGTGTGTCAGCCAGTGCCCTGCCCTACACTGACAAGCTGGTTTTTGTTGAGCTCTAAAAACAAAAAACATAAAACAGAAAGAAATGAAGCACATGGGGAGACACTCACAGTTCAGGGCTAAGTTAGTTGTCAAACACCCTAATCCATCAGCAACCTCCAAAGAGCGAGGCTTTGAGGGAACATCTAGATACCAGCGCCAGTGGTGGCCCGCGATCGTCACCTACAGCCAGGTGTCACGGCAAAGAGCAAGAGCAGAGTCTGAGCACATGCTTGGCCCCTGAGCAGCCATAGGAAAACGCCGCTTTGCTGACACTGCAGCGATCCTGGAGGTGCGTGCTATTCACCGAATGCTAAAAATAAAAAGAAACCAAGCTTATGTATATAAGGGGCAGGAGCTGTAAGGAGGGTGGGAGAAGGAAAAAATGAGAATCATGATGTGTCGTGTACTGGTACAAACTCTTAATGTGGAATGTGATCATAACGTATATATAAAATGTACCAATCAAATCAATTTAAAATATAGAAACGTGGCTGCCCGGCCACCTCTGCACTTTCCAGAGGGCCATGACCAAAGACTGCTTCAGTGCTTCAGTTAACAGGTCAGCGGGCAGCACAGTGACCGAGACAGCCCAGAAGAAGTTCTGTTTCTGCCAAAAGCCAGATTATAAATACATGACCAAATTCAAATTCTAATTCTGACCTTCTGGCTATAAATCCAATCCTTTCATTTCATGAGGCATTTCAACCCTCAGTATTAGGAATATAATATTAACTACTATAATTGTTGTTATCCTCATTCTGCTTCTTACAACACTAAGATATTTAAACTTAAACCAGACAAGCTTAAGAAACTATGTCACAGTGAGCTGACGATTGATTTGTTACCCTGTGGCACAACTTGAATATCAGGAAATGACAGCAGTAAGTGGGTCAGTTAGGTGCACGGAAATCTGAGATAGCATCACTTTTTCAACCAAAATATTTTGTAAACTTTTTGTCATAAAAATGCTCTCATGTGCAATACTTATCACAGAATTTGTGACATTTTGTTTAAATTAAAACTCTAAATATGACTAACCCCAAGTCCGGTAGTTGATTCCCATTATTCAAGGCCAGTTCGGTGTAGTACAGTGGACCACATAGCGGACCATTTCCTCCACTGCCCTTCTGAGCCCCAAAAGGGGGAGGAGCTACGCAGGCCAATATGATACAAATACGTCCCGAGTTAACGACACAGAGGGACTCCCAAAAGTTACAAACACATCTTGACTCAGCCACCCAACCAATTAGCTGGAGGTAACTGCAGGTGTTTGTTTCAGAGTTGATAAGGAGTTTGGGTGGAGTGTAATAGAAGCCACCTTTAGGGATACGTGTTCTGTATCCTCATTTACACCTGCAGACCCTAGAAATGCACACTAGGCAGAGGATCTTCACAAGTAGGTCAGGTAAAAATCACGCACTGTGATGGGGCCGGGGAGTTAGCTCAGTGGTTCCGGCGCCTGTCTTGCAAGCGTAAGGGCCCGGGTTTGATTCCCCGGTAACCACATAACAATACTGGGTGTAGAGACCCACACCCAGCAGCAATCAGTACCACATACCACAGTGCTGGGTGTGGTGGCTCACGCCTGTCATCCCAGCACTCGGGAGGCAGAGGCAGGAGGATTGTGATGTGAGTTGGAGGCTGAGCTCAGGGCCAGCCTGAACCACAAAAGCGAGACCCTGTCTCAAAAAACCTAAAAAAAAAAAAAAAAAATCACGCACTGTGAGTCTGAAAACCCACAGGATTTCACCTGAAAAGTTTGAACAGCTGTTAATCATTCAGCTCCACACGCTAAGGCTAAGGCATTGGAGCCCCTCGGGGTGTGACAGCCCTGGACTCTTTCAACATAACAACAGTCCCTTCCACCGCAGTCTTCATCTGAGCCTGTGACAGAGGACAGAATTCCTAAGTAAGCTAGAAGCTTCTGGAGAACACAACATTTTCAGCACCTCTGATATAGCCAGAAGCTGTATAACTAACAAACCTTATATAAAATCCCTTCTGGGACAAATATTGCATCTCTGAAAAACTATAATAAACCACCCTAGAACTCTGGACTCTTCATGGAAAAGCTATCTTAGTGATTGGTTCAGTTCAGTTCAGATCCAAACAGGATCATTTGTGATCGGCTAGGTTTTCTTCACCTTGCTCTTCTGATGTCGTTTTGAAGAAACGCTGTCTCTTCTTCCAGGTCTTTAGTAGCATATACATGCCAAGATATTCTTCAGGAAATTACTTGAGTTTACCAACATCTCCATCTTGGGTGATTTTAAGGACTGTCTCTTCTGTCCTTTAGAAATCCCCACCCAGACTGTAGCATAAGCTGCACCAGATACATCTGAGGAAGACCTGTTACTCCATGTTCCAGTCTTCTGGAGTAAAGAATACATCAGCTTTGTACACTTTGGGGCCTAGATCAGGTCACACAAAGGAGTTAGGCAGTCGGAGACCAAGTTCGGCCTGTCTTCTCCCCTGTGGAGGTACTGCTCCCAGGCAGTGCAGTATGGGCTGCTGGGAGGCCCTCTGTCTCTCAAAACCTCTCTGGGTGGCTGCCCTTTTCGTTTCGACAGTGTTAAGCCTTTCCATATTCAAGGGGTTTGGAACAACTTCACACCCACTCCGGAATCTTCTATTATGGCCCTTGTGATCATGTGCTTGGTCAGACAGTTTGTCAGGTTGACTTTCCCATTACAAGACTCACGGCTGAAGGATTCAGGCTTTCAGAGTTCAGTGTTCAAAGCTGGGTGCGTTCTAAACACACTCACTGGCCACCCTTGTTTTTAGCGCACCTTGAATACATTCCAGGCATTCTGGTGTTGAGATCTTATAACCCTGTGAAGCAATTATCTCAGAGCCAGTTTGAGGATGTTCAGAAGACTGGCCCTGAGAAATCAGGCTTCCAAGATGAATCAGAGGACATCTTATTTCCCATCAAAGACACAAAGATGTCAGCAAGGATTTTTGCTGTGCTCTTGAATCCCTATCTCTGTTTTCTTTACCAATGTTCCCGCTACTTAGACATGAGGGAGACCTCATGCTCCTGGCTGCGTGGAGCCCGCACCTCAGCCCACAGCCCACAGCTGTCGATAGCACTGAGGGGTTCTGCTGAGGCCCAGCACCAAAAAGAGGGCTTTCCCTCAGAGAGCCTGTTTCATGTCTTTTTGAGTCTGGCTTTGAAAACTGCTTGGGTTCCTGTGAACAGAGACAATTTATCTTTATTTCCAAGATGGCTTTTACTAAATGAACAATTTCCAATAACACAGGGTCTCTCCAGAAATCTCTGCATAGGCATCAAGTTCTCGGGTTCCTTTATCTCTGACTTCACAAATCTCTGCCACGAAACAGTCTTTTAAATAGCATCTCTTATGACTTTTCCCTTGCATCTGGTGACAATCGATGCAGTCCAAATTCATGCTGAGTATCATATGTACTTGCTGTGAGGTGAAGATGTTAGTATTCCGTGGGTCACATAGTTCTTGTACACTGACAGGCTACTTCAGAGCCATTCTCTATGAGATGCTCTCACTGTGTAGTTTAACAGTGGACAGAGCTTCCTTTTCAGAATCAACATTTCACTGTATCTAAGTCACTCTCCACCATGTCTTAGTTACAGGCAAGGACAAGCCAATTACTTCACTGTCTTTATTAATACTTTAACAAAGAAGAAACACAGTAAAATAATCAGGTTTTTACATCTGAATAAATAAGAAGTTAGATTTCCCAGAGACCCTGTGAGGAGACAGGCTACCCTTTCTCTTATATCACTCATACCTCAAACAGTGACTAGTATGACTAAACTGATACATTAAGTTTATTGGATGAAAAAGGCCGTGGTAAGCAAGAAACAGAAAACCTGACTCAATAGCCTAGAGACAGGTAGTTGTCAGTGTTGTCCAACCACTAAAACATATTAACTAGAACCCAGATTTTCTGTCTGCTTTGTCATCTTTAGTTGTCAGGTTTAAATCTCTGTGCCTTTCAAATTAGGGTTTCAAGAGGGGCAGTGAGTTTTCAAGAAAGTCAAAGAGGAGCTATTTCTAGTTTCCTCTATGCCTTTTGCAAAGAAACAAAAGCTCTTCCGGAAATACCCCATAGACTATTTTCAAATAGTTTGATGGTAATAACTGGGTCATTTGGCCTGGGTTCAAAAGTATGTAGAAATCAATTTTCAGGAAGAGAGCAACAGAATTTGTTTAGCTTGATTATTATTTATTACCTGGAGCTGGGTAGGTATGTAGAAATCAATTTTCAGGAAGAAAGCAACTGAATTTGTTTAGCTTGATTATTATTCATTACCTGGAGCTGAGTAAGTCACCATATTCCAAAACAAATGGCTCCAATTCAGTGGTTTATGGAATACAAGAAACAAATCATTTGTTCTTGACTTTATTGGCAAGTAGGTTGTCTATGATTCTGCTCGATTTGGTCAAGATTGACTGGACCTAGATCTGAGCTGTGTATATTTGCATACTGTCCCACATTATATTTATTCTGCCATGCTAGTCACCCATAGCATGCTCTTCTCATGACAAGTGGGAGGTGTGCAGAAAGCCCAATAAAAATCACATAAATACACAGTCTCTATTCATTTCATATTCAATAACAGTCTATTTGCCAAACAAAGCATCTAGCCAAGTTTGACCCAAGTGGGAGGGATATATATTCTGCCTACTCCAGTGGAAAGTGCTATAAAGCCACATGTCAAAAGGTACAGATGTATAACTCACTATGGAGAGAGAATGAAAGATTGGGGGGAAAAATCTCATATATCACCTCCTTCCAACAGACTGGAAGAAAGAAATGGCTGTTGAGTAGCCATCCAAGAGTATCTTTGACATTAGAGCAACTGAAATAAGCCTTAAACATTTATTTTTTTTCCAATTCAGTTGGCAGAAGGAAAAGAAGAAAGCGATGAAAATGTAGAACTATAAATTTATTTCCTGGGCTGGGCTTTCCTGTTACAGCAGTGACACTAATTTCAGAAAGAGCAGAGCTTTGTGTATTTACTCCAGAATTTAGGACTTCTGAATCTGACTCCCTTTGACCTTTTGCTCTTGATGTGGAATCTAAAGTATTTTTTTAAGTATGAAGAACATGAGCCTCAAAGATAATCTTTTCCACAAATTTCATAAACTCATGGGATTCCACAAAAATTTCTGTACATTTTTTAAAAATCAGGCCTTCACATTATATTTCTCCAAAAATATTTTTTGAAAAGTAATTTATGGGCTAATAATTTTGCTCAGTAGTAATTGTCAGCAACAGACACACATACAATGTATTTTGAGTCAATCCTCTGAGTATTCACCTTTCTCAGAGCTAATCTGAGAGAAAGTTTCAAATGCAAACTCCTCTAGTACTGAAGCATGTAGTAAATGTGCCAAAACACATTTGTTAGTTATAGTGACAGCCAACTATCAAAATGGCCCCCTTATTTTTAAGCCTGAATGAGGCAGAATAATGTGGTTGAGAACCTGTGGAGAAAAACAGCTCAGTTCATCACTGGAAAGAAAAAGAGAGCAGTGAAATCCCAGAGCCCCATCATCCCTTCTGGGCACAGCTCCAAAGGCCTACAGACTCTCACAGGCCCACCTCTCAGAGGTCCCACTTTCTCCAACGGGGACCAAGCCCTTACCCCAGCACCCCTGGGGGACATTTAAGATCCCAACAGTAGGGGCTGGGGATATAGCTCAGTGGTTCCGGCGCCTGTCTTCCAAGCGCAAGGACCTGGGTTGATCCCCGGTAACCACATAACAATACTGGGTGTGGAGACTCATGCCCAGCAGCAACCAGTACCACATACCACAGTGCCGGGTGTGGTGGCTCACGCCTGTAATCCCAGCACACGGGAGGCAGAGGCAGGAGGATTGCTGTGATGTGAGTTTGAGGCTGAGCTCGGGGCCAGCCTGAACCACAAAGCGAGACCCTGTCTCAAAAAACCTTAAAAAAAAAAAAAATCCCAACAGTAGAACACAATGAAAGGAAGCTGATGAATGCCACATTGCAGCTCTGTGGGGGAACCACCTTATTGATAATGTCCAGACCAGGCTGTAAGCAGTGCAGGCTGTAAAACGTTAACCCTATAATTGGCTTGTTTTGAGAACTGAGTCCAACTGAGGCCTGCCTCCTGAGGTCAGAGTGACTCTTACCAAAATTCCATTCCCAGGGTTAAAACCTTCCTTCCTAAAAACACAAGGTTAATTATTAACCATGACCTATATTTTGTCTGGTCTGTTTCTAACTCAAGAATGTTTTGCCTCTTTCTTTGCAAGCCTTGCCTGCGTCAGTAACGTGTCATTAACAACTATACGGCTTCCCATTTTTCAGTACTAGGAATGCTGAAGCAGGAAGATCAAAACTTTCAGGCAATACTGAGTTCAAGGGTAGCTTGGTCTACATGGCAACACCTGCTTAAAAACAAACAAACAAACCAAAAAAAGAAGTTATAAAATCTGAAAACATCGTATCTATTAGATATATATCATCAGAAATCCACATTGTTCCTTAAAATTAATTACCTACAGGGTGATAACTCTATAGCCAAATCTTACCAAAAGTTAACTGCTGTCCTGCTCCTAGAACACACTTTTTAAAAATAAAGGACATACGAATAAATAGGGAGCTAGTCAATTAATTTGACACAGCTAAAATAGTTTGAAAAACCTAGACAAGGGCTGCATAAGAAAAAAATTGTATGTCATCGCACTGACAAATGTGAATCCAAAACACATTAATAAGGCATTAGGAAACTGTATTCATTAGTGTACAAAAATAACACTATCATAAGGATTTTCAGATCAGAAGATTTACTCATGAAGGTTACTGGCATATAAGTAATATTACATCCTTGGTTATATAGATTCCTAGGAACAACAGATTAGATAAAAAGAAAGTGATTCCCAAGAAAGTGACATACAGCATTTAAAAATCTCAAAAAAGACTCAAAAGTAGCCAAAGATATTGGGTTCATCGCACGAAATATAGATTGGTGATAGTATGGTGGTCAAAAGTAAGAAGAATTTTAAGGGATTTTATTTGAGAGGTCAAATAAGATGAGGACTGGAAACTGACAATTACTTCTGCATAATGCTGGCCATTCCTTGTATTACTCAGCTTTCTTATTGCTGGACACAATATACAATATTCACAGCTTAAGGAGGAGAGGTTTAACTTGGCTCATGTTTTAAGAGGATGCAGTCCGTGGTTAGCTGGCTATAAGGCAGCAATATCATGGCGGAAGGGCCTGGTGGAGCAAAGTTCCTTTGTTCATAGACATGAGGAAACAGGGCAGGTGAACAGAGAGGAAGGTGAGGAGCCAGACACAGACCCTAGACCATATCTCTCTGCCTAACTTAGGCACACCCACAAGTGCGCTTCACCAATCCGCTGGGCAGATCCCGAGGCCAGTCAAGTTGGCATTCCCCCCTACCTGCCCTAACGCTTCTATGATGAGTATAATCTCAGAGGACAGTTGAGAAAGAAACCCAGTTGGAACAGGTGACAGGAAAAGGAGAAGTGAGGAAACAGAAAGCTCATTTCAGAAATCAAGCTCTGAAGGGCAACTGATAACTGGAGTGGTAGGTCAGTTCTTTCAAGAAAGGTGATCAAAAAATAGGCTTTGCATTTGTTCTTAAATTTGTTTAAAGATGGCAGGTACCAGAGCATGTTTTACACCCAAGGAAAGAATCAGCGGGTAAATTTTGATGCTACAGAAAAGAGCAGAGGTAATTACAGGAGTATGGCTGCTGCTTCAGTTATCAGCACCTCACCACCCTCCAGCTCAGGTGAAACTGCTGTCTACAACTTCCCTGAACTCAAGCAACTGAGCACATTTGGAAGAAAAAAAAATAGAGTAATCTTGCTTAAAATCCATTTCTTCAGATCTCAAAAGGGCCCAACAAGCCTACAATACTTTCTTGTGTCTACTCTCTCCTATGGTCCAGATTCCACTTCATTTTAATAGTTAGGAAATGGGATGCAAGATAACTACCCATGTTAACCCAGAAAAACTTAAACTTAGAAGAAATAATGAACATAAAAGCAAAAATTGCATAAAACTATGGATAATAAATATTTGACTATAAGTAATGAAAGGCAGCTATGTTCACCAGTATACCACCAACACAGACTTGATTATAAGTAATAGGAGAAACAGACCTTCTTGAAAAAAACGAGATTTGCAAAATTTGACATGAGGAAATTAGATTTGATAATTATAGTGCATCCAAATAAAGCTCAAATAGGAAGTGCCTTCAGCAATAAAAATCTGTACAATTTACAAAAAAAAAAAAAAAAAAGCTATCCTCAAAGAAAAAAGTTTTTGTGTAACACAAATGAAAATTAAAAGTATTATTTTAGCTATGAATATCAATCAAGGCTATGAAAAATCATTCAACTGCTGATTTTTACAAACAAAGTCAAAACAATCTCATATAGAAGTGTCAGGAGCGTACTGTCTCATGGTGAGGTCACACTTCTGACCGTACCAGTTCCATATATCCCCTTCCAGAGCTTCCCCTGTGCATTTAAATGAAACAGTAGAATCCAGTGCCTACTGTTCTCAAGATGTTTTACTACAACATTACTTTCTTAGTGAGGACAAAATATCTGAAAGCCAGCTTTAATAATTAAAACCGCCAAGGAATGCTGGATAAGTGGAGTGGAGGCTTTCGAGGGGGGGGTGTTATAATTCACTTCCTTAAGATGAATATCAGTTTCCTTTGACTTGAAACGGGAACAACACTTTTGAAATCTATAAACAAATGACAAACACAATATGATATAAAACAAGTGATAAGAACACACATTGTGTGGAGAGAATCTACAGTTAACAAAGCCCATGCTTTCTTGCCAAGGCCCCCTGGCTCAGCCCCAGGTTTGCTGATACGCAGGCTGGCGGGTACTGTGGTTCAGTCTTGATGGTTTCATTGCCAGGATTTGGCTGTAAAATCACCTAGAAAAACTTTTGAACCCATTTGTTATTGCAACCCCACTTCCTTAAGCAGACTTTCTCCTGAAGGAGAAAGAGGAAATTATTACAGCTGCATGGCTTGAATATCTTTTTAAAGAAATTTTAATTATGAATCTGGACCTTGGAGAGACTGTACAGGGCTTTGATTATTTATCAGTGGAAAACCACATCAGCATTGCCTGTCACATTTTGGCAAACTGTGCAAACCACTGACGAATGGGTATCAGTCAGTTGACAGATGAGGAAAATGAGTCCAAGGATAGGAAAAACAAAATTTTCTTCTAAGTCCAAACCGAAGCGTTAGGTGTTCCTGCAATGGAAATCATCCTTCTTGTATCAATCTTCCAATTTTCTCAAATTACCAGCCAGTCACATGCTTTCAAAATATGCTCTTTATTCTTATCCCCTTAAAGTTCACTTGGAATCACTATAAATCAGTCAAATTTCAAAACTAATAAACCTATTACCTCAACCAAATCTCTCAACTAAATCTACCCTTCCATGCAATATAAATCCTGCCTATTTGTGTACTGGGTTTGATTTTATTTTCCATGCCTGTCTTTTTAGTTTCTGATTCAGCTGCTTGTTTTGGAGAACAAGTATTAATCTTGTGTCTGATCAGAAAATGGTGGTTGGACTATGAACCATGCAACCAATAACTATTCAACCAGAATTTATCTAAATAGTGAAAACTCTTTTCTAATATCCCTCTACACCATTTAAAGAGTCATGGAGTAGGTGGGCACTGAAAAACTCCAATGTGAGACATTGACAATCACAGTTTCTCTTAACTTCGGTAAGAAGTTTCACCACCAGCTGTAGAATAAGAAGGGTGGTGGGCATCGGTGTCAGCATTCAGGGTATCTGACACACTCCAGGGCCTCAGGCATGTTCTTGAATACAAAAGGGGAGTAACTCTTGTTTTGTGTTCAGTGAACATTGATTGTTGTGACAAATAAAGCATAGAGGACCTCAAGCTGGTTACAAAATGAGATGTTGGCACTATTGAAGTAGGACCAATTAGTCTTTAAAGTGTTTAATACTTAAATGAACCGAACCAAAGTTATCCTGTAATCCCAGTACTATGAGAAGTTGATGCAGGATGATCACAAGTTCAAGCCTAGCCTGAGAAACTTAGCAACAATATTTTGTGTTGCAATAAAAAGCAAAAAAAGAGCGAGAGAGATAACCTATTGCAAAGGCCCTCCGTTCAACCCCAGTAATGTCATAAAGGCATCCTCCAAAGTACAGCCACCACAGCAGATTCCTTGTATCTGGAGTAGCCCCAAAATGCAGGGAACAAAAAGAAGAAACTTTGAAGATTTTGCTTAGGCTTGCCTTGGTGTTCTCGTGGTAGAAGTGAAACAGTATGAGGGAAGATTTCAGTTAGAGGAGAGGGCGAATGTTACCTGGTTGTCGTCGGGGGGAGGGTGGTTAGTTCAAAGACCCAGGCAGATGCAGTTCATTCTGGTTCATTTGTAAAAATGATTACATGAGGCTTTCCTAAAAGTAACATTATGTACTTGGTGTTTTAGCACTTTACATAACTCCAAGAAATACCTGGACAAGATTAAAGACCCCAGGTGTAGGGGCTGGGGAGTTAGCTCAGTGGTTCTGGC
>PVIR01018633.1:0-15794 GCA_004026965.1 Petromus typicus | reverse complement strand
TTCTCCAAAAACCTAAAAAAAAAAAAAAAGACCCCAGGTGTAAATTACATTCCTGAACCCCAGCCAGAGTCTCTCAAAGTGCTTGTAAGATCCCAGCAAAGAGTGACAGGGTCTGTAAAGATCCAATCTTATGAACAGGTAAACAACTCCCACAGTAGCTGAGTTAATATGTAGTTTGAAAAGACAATAGTATTTATTGTATACACTATGGTTCACTAACACACTTGATTTGTATCTGGTGTGTTCAACCCCACAACTATTAAGTGGGTGAATCATAATCAAAGACAAATGTTCTTGTGTAGACAAGTTCAATACAGCTTTTCTATATGGGTGGAATAGGAGGGCTGATGGGAAATAGGGATGATGGACTGTAGAATAAGTTTTCTTTGGCTGATTAATGCAAGATTAAATGTAATTGCCCATTCTCTGACTCATTAAAAAGTTTCTTAATCCAAGCAGCAAGATCCACACTTGGCACTGCAGGAAGTCAAAAGGTCTTTCTGATTACTGACCTACCAAAATGCCACTCATAGAACATTGCCACATTAGCAAGTAGGTTGACTCATCATCAACTACAGTCATCTAAGACTCAAAATGTAGTCACCACAAAATGAAGAAGCCCTGTTGAGATTGGGATATGACCACAGAAAGTGAGTGTCTCAGAAAGGGAAAGGGTATTAACATCCTTTGATTAAAGGAGATTTTTTTAGCTGAATTCAGGACATACTGTACGTGAATACAATGAATAAACATGCATCTGTAGAACTACCAAGTTTTCTGGAAAATGTTAACAGGTATAAGAAGATAAGATCTTTGAAGGTGGGTTTTTTCCCTTCATAAATGCATTTAAGAATGTCAAAGCTTAGACCACACAGGCTTAGACTGAAATAAAAGACATTAACTTTTACTGCACACTTCTGTATACTTCGGGTTATCATCAGAGAGTCAACTATATTCCTTCTACCTGCTACTCTGTGGAGTTGCAAACTATCCCAGCTCCCAGAGCTGTAATAGGAAACTTCCAAATCATCAATGAGTCCTCTCAGGGTAATAATCCCTGGAAATCAAAAAAAATCTAGAAGTCATCCTGCAAACACATACAGTGTCAATTGTACAGTTAAAAAAAAGTGTCCAACTACATTTAAGCCAGTATGTCTAACATTTGATCATTTTTCTATTAAGGAAAAAGTTACAAAAACAAAACAACATTTGTTTCAACAAGTTCGACTAATTAGTGTTTGACAGCCATTGAGAGTCTAGCATGATATTCTGATTGGTGCACACACACCACAGGTTATATTTTGCATTGTTAATGATTCATTAGTATTTAAATTCTCTTTAGTTTTTCACATCTAAAAAATGAAATACATTGTTAGAAGTTCCATTAAAGAACATGATTTCTCTTAGAATTGGGCCTATTTTAAGGCAACTGTAAAAAGGCATATTTCACGGCTGGAGATTTAGCTCAGTGGTTCTGGTGCCTGCCTTGCAAGCTCAAGGTCCTGGGTTTGATTCCCCAGTAACCACATACCACAGTGCTGGGTGTGGTGACTCATGCCCACCAGCAATCAGTACCACATACCACATACCACAGTGCCGGGCATGGTGGCTCACACTTGTAATCCCAGCACTCGGGTGGCAGAGGCAGGAAGGTTGCTGTAAGTTTGAGAATGAGTGCAGGACCAGCCTGAACTACAAAGTGAGACCTTGTCTCAAAAAAAAAAAGGAGTAATTCAGAAGGAACTTAAAGAAAACAGATTGATGATTTTTCTAGAATTATGAATTTAAATAATCACATTTATTTTTTACAAATTTTCTCAGCTGTAGCTATTCACAAAACTGTGTAAAAGTTTAACTATTGACTTTCTTTTTAGTACTAAAATATTTCATCCTACATTGAAGATAATCAATTTTCATCACAATAGTTTGAGGCTATGCCTCTTATGCAGTCCATACCAATTCACAACCAGTGTCTGAGGAAGTCGTCTCCTGGCTGAGTGTGACAGGTTAGGCTATTACCAGTGCCCTCCACTATAGTTCCGAGAGCAGAGATTGGTTTTTTCCATCCTACCAAATCAAACTCATAAAAGTTATTACAGTACATTATTCTGACTATAAATGTTATAAATTTCATAGGTTCCATTTCAGTATAAATGAATTAATTCATATTCTAAATTTTACTTTTTTAAAGACATCTGAATAGAATTACATTACATTATATTAATGGAATGAAATACCTACCCAGTGTAGATACTTAGTAACGGTATGATTGTTATAAAAGTCACACAGAGAATACAAACCTTTTTTCTTGATTTTTCCTCCATTCATGTTTAAGAAAGAATTGTAAATGTTTGAAGATTTTTTAAAAAGAAATATCTAATTGCCAAAGATTGATCATTATTTAAAGGCTCCATCTTTTAAAATCAGTTTAGCCACATACTATCACAGATACCTGGCAAACAGTTGTTATGCTCAGGGGCCTGAAGTCCCCTGAATTGAGTGAGGTATCTAGTAAACAAAATCTCTCTGGTGTGCTTTTTCACCAGTGACTCAAATGTAAAGTAGAAAATATTGGGCCATCCAGATTTAGCTACTATGCTTCCTCTAATCTACAATATGGGAGTTTTCTGAATTTAACTTTTCTGAGGGCAAAAAAAGTTTTACAGGAATGTGCTGTATTTCAAATACTGCCCTATTCTTCTCTAGTGAGTTGAGGGAAGAGGTGAGTTCCTGTTTGGCCCAAAATTAGGAAAGAAGTATTTGCAAAGTAATGCTGACTCTTGCAATTAATAGTGTCTGCTTAATTGTCTGCACTTACCAAGTACATTGCATCATTCCTTTGAAACTTTTTGCCCTTAAAGAGATCCAGCAGAGAATATGTTAATCTCATTAATATTACTGGCACTGAAATCTAAGTCTGCATGTGATCTTGAAGTAACTTGAAATAAGTATTTATGTGGCTAAGAATGAGATTTCACTGTCACCATGAAATTTCCCCTAAGAAAAAAAACACTTGATAAAAATCTCAGTAGGTCCAAGTCAAAGAGATTCATTTTCCATGTTTCAACTGTTTTTCTTAGTGTCTCAGCAGTAAGTAATCTACCATTCATAAATCTTGAATTATGAAACAGATAACCAAACAAAACTCTTTCTACAACTAAACAACCAGCAACAGAGGACCAGGATGTAAATGCCAACCTGAATTATAATTGTGTGCTTTTATACCGAAAATCATAGTATTTATCCACTTTGGGAGTCCAAAACAAAGCTCCTCAGTCAAATAACTGGATTGCGTTTCAGATTCTTACTTGAAATAATAAGACTTGGTATAAAGAAAACACAGAAATAGAAACAACAGATATGAACATCTTTGACAAAATTAGAGGGTTTAACTTATTTAGAAAAAAAAAAAAACTTAATCAACTATTCCTCCTGAACATTACTAGTTTAAGAAAAAGAAAGATAATGGCCATTTTACCAAGATAACTATGTAAGTCAAATATCTCTATTCTGCTATAAGAAAGATGGGTACAAAAGGAGGCGCTCCTCAAGATATTTTACATATATATATATATATATATGTGTGTGTGTGTGTGTGTGTGTGTGTGTATAGATATATTTCACATATTATGTATAGAGATATTTTATATATATGTATAGATTTATTGCATAAAAGCGATATCATTCTTGGAGCATTATGAACCATTACATCCTAATTCAACTTGGAAAGTCAAGAAAAGCCATCAGCAAGTATCTGGCCATTGATGTAACTAAAATGTGGTTACAATTTGACTCAGCATGATAGGCCCTTATCTCAGAGAGATTAAAACTTCATTCACACCACACCTGTACATATTCATAGCAACTTTATTGGTAACAGCAAAAAAAATTGAAACATCCCCGATGGCCTTCAACAGATGAACAGTGTAAATAAACTGTGGTACATTCATATCATGGGATACCATTCAGCCAAAAATGATATTAACATTTAAAACTTTGAGGAATCTTCAGAGAATTATGCTGAATGAACAAAGTCAGTCCCCAAATTATATATTGTCTGATTCCATTCATATAAATTTTGAAATAACATTTTAGAAATGAAGGACAGCTTAGTGGTTGCCAGGGATTTGGGGAGGGGATGAGATTGGTCAACTGGGATAAAAGTAGATGTGGTTATAAAATGGCAACAGGATGGGGGCATCGTTGCAAAGGAATTTTTCAATGTCGACTATAGTGAGAGACACAGGATATCTTCACATGATAAAATGCAGTAGAATTAAAACCACAGGTCAGTACAAGTAAAACCGGGAGTATCTAGATTAAATCAGGGATTGTATTAATGTCAATGTTCTGGCAGTGGTATTACTTTTGAGTTCTGCAAAATGGTACCATTGAGGGGAAACAGGAAAACTACAGATGGATTTCTTTGCATCATCTTTTAAACTACACACAAATGTATAACTATTTCATTAAGGAATTCCAAGTGAAAAAGAAAGAGCAGCAAATTTTCTTTTTTTAAAAAAATTTTTTAATCTTTATTGGTACATTACATATATGCATCATGATTGCACTCCATAATGGGGAGCTATACCAGTATAAGACACAACTTAATTCTCATTTTTCCCATATTTTTTCTCATTTTTTCATTCTCATTTCTCATTTTCTCATTGTATATAACATACAATTCTAGGACTCATTTACATCTTTATTTTCTCATACCAGAGAAAAGATGTGATATGTACCTATCTATGCCCTATTTATTTCACTTATGAGGATATCCTCAAGGTATGTCCATTTAAGTATAAATGATTCAAACTTATCATTCTTTATGGCAGAGTAAAGAGCAGCAAATTTTCTTAGCAGTCTCTACCATTTTTTTCCCTCGCCACTCCTTGAAGCAAGATGCTGTTGAAAAATGTTCTTTAGGAGCAATAGTCTTCAGGTTAAGACAGCTGTGTCAATAGGCTGTGCCACCACATGAGCTGGAAAATGATAGTTGGAGCATGTTTTGAAAAAAAATTCAGATATTCAATAAATGGTTTATGTTTTCTTCAAATAATATGCCAGTAGCCACAATCACTGTTTCCAAAGCTAACTTTTTGACAGCCCACTTCTGTGAAAATGTAAGAAGGAACTTTCCTCTGGACAGGATTGAAAAAGCCCCTTTGTTGACTTGCCTGAAAGAACTCTGACTTCTTGTCCCACACTAAGGGCAGCAAGGTGGGGCGCTCCTGCCAGCCAGCACTCGGGGCGCCTAGGACCTAAGGAGCAGGCTTGGCTCTGAAAGCTCTTCTCTACTCCTCCCTCCAGGTGCCCTAAGACATCTGAGCAAAGGAAGAGATCCCCCAGGTTCTCAACCCTGTACCCCTGCAGCAACCAGATCACACCAAACACTTCCATCCCATTACGAGTCTACAGGCCTACGCTAATACAGACACCACCCTGATTAACATTTTACCTTCTATTTTAGAGAAGATTGTGATGAAAGATAGCCAGATCTCCATTTTCTTAAACTATAAACAGAACATGTTGTGATGAACCTCTTTTTTATGACTGAGTTTGGGAAAATGGTTCAATGACAAGGAACAGATAGCACAGCAGGATTTAATGCCATTAACTACCAAGAAATTTGTGTCTAGTAGTGGTTCTCTTTCACAGGTACTTCCTCAGTTATTGACATCATTACAATTTGTCTTAAAGTTTAAATTCTTACAATTGTATCCACTTTAATTTCATTTTTAGTCTAATAGCTAAATAATTTTTAAATGCACAATATCACATTAAACATTTTGATTCTTTTCAAGGAAAAATTACATGCTTGACAAACCTAGCAAAAACACATGAAGTATTACTTAATGAGTTTGGGTTTCTATTCATATGAAAACTTAAGAGTCAGAGATATTTAGTTCCTTTTTCTTTTTCTTGTTCTTGGTACCAGGGGTTGATCTCGGGGTCATCATGTGCAGGCATATCATCAGTTCATTTTTATTTTTACATTTTTTTCTAACAGAGGTCTCATTAAGTAATTAAGTTATCCAGGCTTGGCTAGAACCTAGATTCTCTTGCCTCAGCCATCTGGAGCACTGAGATTATGAGCATGCACCACAATGCCCAACCTAGTTCCTTATTGAAACAGTTTGATATATTTCTCTTGATTTGAGATGATTTGATAGCATAACTGAATTTAAATCACAATGCATAACTCATGAAGTACACCTAAAAATAGAGTAACAAGAAAACACTGTCAGAGAGCTCCCAAATACTTTCTGGTCTCCAGTACAAGAAATAATTCTAAGATAAATATATGTTCCACTTGAATGTACACAAAATCCCACTAAGAATCTGTCTCTCCATCCCTTTCCATTTCTACTTCCTTGACGTATATCAAAAGTGACTTCTGAAATATCAGAGAAACCTGGCCTGAGACCACTGAACCATGCACCTTCTGTCCTGGTCCTCTATCCCTGTGTGATGGACCACTTCACGTCGGAGCTGTTAACTGCTATTTCCATCGGTCTCTCCTCACAGTAGTTCCTGGATCCAGCAGTCAGCAGTTCCAGATCTCAGTGACTCCTCTGGTTTACTACAGTTTTCCTTAATGAGGGCTCTTGTAGGTGATAGGTCAGGAGTCCTTCCTTTCTGTACAGACCTACTATGAGTCCAGGTCTTAACTGAAGCCAACTTGTGTGTACATATTCAACCTCAACCATCATTACTCTGCTTGCTGCAAAAATTCCAGATTTAGATCCTTTTCCTCATGAGCCATGTGTTCTTCTTCATCTTATTGCTAGATTTTTCTCTTTATTGTTTTGTATCCATCATTGATTTTTTTCTGATTTTGACACCAACCACTTCTTCTTAGACAACACCATCAGCTCTCTGTTCCTCTGACTCCTGTAGCTCTACAGTAGCTACACTGTGCAGAGCCTCATAGATCTGCCCTACTCTCCCTCAGCCTCATTCCAGGGGCTCTCCAGCTTTTTAGAGGACCATCCTCAGAGCCTCTTAGGAATGCTAATGCCCATGTCTTTAGTGGGCTGCCTTTAGGAAGGAAGGGAGATCTTCACAGTCCCTTGCAGACTTTCTCTTCCTCTTGTCTGAGCCAGGAGCTAAGCCCACCCTTGTCACGCATGAACCATCAGAGCAGTTGAGAACATCCTTCCAGTGTAGAGCCTATTGCTTCCCATATCCTACAGGAACCCAAACCCAAACTATTCTTTACTCTCTTGCTCACCTAAGGCCCTCATCCTAACTGATCACAGAACCCCGCAGCTATCTCCTAACTCTGCGAGTTGGGAAAATTAACTGAACCCCGATGAGTGATGATTTTCATTATTTCAGTTCTCACTCCAGCAGCCCCTTCCAATTCCTCTAAGGGGCCCATGCGTGGCAACAAGCATTACATGACCTGGCTCTGCCCACTTACTTTACTTCCACCTTTACCACTTTCCTTCTCAGTCCAGCCACACTAGACTTCTTTCTGTTCCTCAAATGCCCTCCCTGGCAGCTAGGAGGTCACACTTCTTTTTACCTTTGTCTGACTTCATGTAACCCCAGCTCTTGCTCAGCCTTACCTCCCTTAGCCCTTTCCTCTTTGCTCAGGCTGGGATCGCACAACCATCTGTGTGTTCGGACTGTTGAGAGCTGGAGGGATCATGATTGACTGGTGATTCAAATAACATGTGTTGTATTTTCTATGTATTACCTTGGTCACATTTCCTTTCTTGATGGTCTCCACCAATGGACCACAAGCTCTGTGTGCTCAGGAGCTCAGACAACACAGTTAAGTGTTAAGACAAATCTGGTGAGTGAATGAATAATCAAGCTACAATTTTCTAATCAGTCCCTCTCAATGTGATGTCTCCCCTTCAAGTAGAACGGGGATGGATTTGTATTTTTCTGTGAACAAGAAAAGTCTCCCTGGTAGCGCTACCCAACGCTGCACCTCTACCTCAGTCTTCCAGCCTGGCTCTGCTTATTCTGACAGTGAGCAGTGGCAGGGCTGTCTTTAGCCGTAAACCACCTCCTCAGAACAGGAAACAACTCTTCAACAGTGCATATACCACCCTGCTCACAAACAACACTTGCAGGCTTCAGTGGAAAGTGTATTCCACTCTCTATTCGCCTGGAAGCAAACGTTGATTTTGACAGTTTGTACTCCAAAACACAGAAACCTCAAAATTGGCAGAGAACACTATCTGTAAGGCCGTGCCTAACCAAACTCTGAGTTATCTCAGTCCTAGGAAACGACTCTATCAAACACAGTTGATATGACTCTCTCATAAGCTCATAATTTAGGCAGTGTTCATAAACAGTCTCTTTTTCTTCTAAAGACAGCTTTCAAAGCCATGTTTTCAGAGAAATGGCACTGATGTGAAGATCTGAATTGTTTTTCTCTGGCCAAAGCCATCATTTTTTTGCTGACTCACCAACGGTGGTACACTCTGCTTTCTTCCCAATAGAAATGTGTTTATGTGTCTTACCAAAATAGAAACAGTCACTGTAATCAGTTCCTCAGAAAGGAAGGAAATTTTGGCTCTTCCTCAAGGGGATGTTGGTTCATGGGAACAAGTATCAGCAGTAAGTCCTGACCAAATACAAGGAGAACTGATTCTTTCCATTACATTTTGTAATGGACCAACTTTCCTCTGCTACAGATGGTTCAATAACTGTTGAAAAGTCAGAAATTAATTTTTGTACAAGTCTTATCCTGACTTCAACAGTTCATTGCCTCTAATTAATAAATTCAGTTAGATGTTTGAAGATATACCATTTAATCTTTAAACATTTTAATAAGGAAAGAAATAATTATCTTATTAATTCAGTAACTTCAACAATCCAGATTACCTATCATTTTATTATTAATGCATTCAGTTGCCCAAGAAAATATATTATTTGTTAATGTTTACGGATTAATAAAAAAAATACAAAAGGACACAAATCAACAGCTGCATGAAAGATATCTCGGATGACATCTAGAAGAGTCTCGAGTGGAGGAAATTCTGTCTCTGCAGCGAGGACACAGAGTCCTCCCAGGAGGTGGGCATGCTTGTCAACATGGACATCTACCGAAGTCCATAGGCAGAGTACCCATCCTCTAGACAAGTTTGCTTACTGTACATTATCAACATCTTCAGATTCTCAAACATTGTCCTGAGATAAACGATCAGAAGATTCAAACTACAGATGGTAAAATCCTCAGACCAGTTCTAAGATCCTGGAGCATGTCTAATTTAAGAGCCAGTGAGAAATGGGGGGAGTTGGTGAAGTAGCGACACCTGACCTATGGGAACAAGATACAGACAGGAGAAGGTTCCTGGTGGAAAAGAAGGAGACATGGCAGATTCCAACCTGGAGTGAGCCCCAGATTGAGGACACAGACCCTCAGACACATCTGGGGCAGGTTTCCTCAGCAGCGCTCTGACGCTCAGAGTAGCTTGGTCAATGAGGGAAGTACCAGCAGGGCTGCTCCCTGGTGCTGTAGGCAAAATGATCTTTCTCACCTGTCACACATGCCTATTGTAGGGATTATTAGTTATTATCTGTTTGTAAGCCTCTTGACACAACCATTTGTGTCTTATAATCTACATTAGATTAGTTTATAATCTAAACTTAAAAAATAAGTTTATTGAATGAATACATGCACTTAATGATACTGGAGTTACCAAAACCTGAGGTTCAGTGTAACAAATGAAAAGCATATCTTCAAATACAGTTCAGTCTGTATCATTTGGATTACAAACAATTTACAATTTATTCCTTGATTAATGCTTCTAAATGCAACCACTAAGGGGACACCCTAATTCACCAGCAGAAAATGCAAGAAATGTCTTCTTATTTGGAGTACAGTGAAGTGAAACATCACTCAGCATTATAAACTGCCCGGCTGGAGCTAGTTCTGCTTTCTCATTTTTGCTGATCTCTGTCAGCAGCAGCCCATTCTGTGCTTACCCCACAGGATGATGCTTACCCTTCAGCAGAACCCGGCCCTCACCTCCCCTGCCAGTGGCCTACTCCAGCTTCTTCCATATCACACTCCCTCTGTGTTCATTAAAGCTGCCTGTCATCTTTACTGCTTGACACAATAGTTACTAATATTGAAAATCAGTACTTGGAGGCCTTTTTTTCATAGATTATTTAATTCTACACCAACACTGTGTGAGTTATTTTTTAAAAATAAACCCAAGTTGAGAAAACATATACACTTCATAGGTCATATGAATGTTAGATTTGCTGCTGCTAACATAAAATGGAATTCAAAAGAGGAACAAACATGGGAGACACAGATCCTGCATTGGTGGGTAACGCTGTAGGTAACTGCTGACACCACAGGAACGCGGGAGAGAGCTAATGCAGGAAAAAAGCAGTGAGGAAGAATGAAGGATGCCGTAAACTCCTGGGTGAACAAAAGCGTTTTAAAGGTCGGGATGAAAAAGAGAAATAATGAAAGAAGTGGAAAAGAGGCAGGAAGAGAAGGAAGAAAAGATGACATGGTAGAAATGAAGAACAGATCCACAGTTTGGTGCTACACAAAAATCAAGGAAGACAGAACTCAACAAGAGTACTGTATTTGACAGTAACGAAGTTACTAACAAGCCTTTCACACTTGGATTTGTAGAGATCGAAGTCATCTTGCAAAAATGATCAGGAAATTAAAAGCACAAATAAGAGTATTTCTTACACAAATGTTGGTGTCCAGGGAAGAAGAGTAATGTGAAGTGGAGGCAGAATAATTTTTTTTAGTCTTTTTGACTAAAAGGGAGATGAGAGAAGAGACAAGAAATGAAAAACAAAAAAATGAGAAGCTACATAACTAATTGAACAAATCCTAAATGGAGAGGAAGGATTCCTTTATGGAGGCATGACAAGAGAGCGGCAGTAGGTGAATTTGTAAATGCTAGAAGTTTAGGGAAAGAGAAATAAATGAATTTATTTTTATCTATGACTGAAGAGGTAAACTTAGGTACTTTGAATAAGAAGATAGGTAAGATGAGAAGTTATAAGAAAATTGAAAACAATTTTTAACCAGCCCAGTAGAGAAAAGAAAGGATATTACAAACAAATAATGAGCTGACTGGAACATGCAGTGGCCACATGGAGAAGGGGAATCACCACAATTTCCCCAATTTTCCCTACAAAACAGTCAGCAAGTTCCCTTCCCACTACAGCTCTCGAAATCACTCTTTCTAGGAATACAATGCTCACGATGGAAAGTCAGATCAGCTGTCCTACAAAACCAACTACACTCAAGACAATATCTGACTTTAAGAACTAGATATTGTCCTTAACCCGTGAGACAAAGTAAACACTTAGTTTTATCTTTGTGCTCCATCTGCCAATCTTTCTTCCCATAGGACAGACAGACCTTATTTTCATTTCCTTTCTCCTCCTCTATTTCTCTCAAATCCTACCCAATTTGTACCATTTATAAAAAACAGTGCCTAGAAAATGCATATGTGTTGCTGTTTTTTAATCCAACACCGTCTGATTGGAGAACATTGTATTTTTATTCCATGATGTCTTAGGACAGGGTACAGTTTCCAAAGTCAGACTTCAGCGTAAGCCATTGTTCTCGTGAAAGGCAAAGCAGAAATGTTGGACTGCGCCAAGTATTCTGTGATGTGACTGTGTTGATAATCACAACTTACAATTTTGAAATGTTCCTTTGGAATTGTAATCATCTTGTAACTAGCATAATTTCAAGTAACTTCCCTCTCTCCCCACAGAGCAGGCATTTGAAATTATCAATTCTGTTTTTAATTCAATCTTTTTCTAACCAAATATTCAGAATAATTTAGGTATAGGCTGTTTATTTTTCCTTTACATTTCTTTGAAGAAGTAAATGAATAAAGAGAATTTCAAAGATAATTTTTACTTAAATGTATGCTTTGGGGTGAGAGTCTGGAATGGGTGTACATCTGCATCAACATTTCAGCAGTCCTCTCTGCGAGCCATTGCAGAGAATCAGCTCCTCCTCCTCCTCGAGTCTTCTGCTTCATGGCAGAACACATTTCTGGGCCACCACTAGGGAGCCCTGAGAGCCCATCCAGCTGTATTTCTGGGGCAAGGAGGAAAGGGAGGGCTTATTGTCCCTGACATTAGAGATTGGTTCTAGCCCCAAATTTGCATCGCTTCCCCACTGAGCACAAATGTTACGTCTAAGAGATGAGTGAAATCCAATACAAGATGAGAAACTGTCTCTTAAAAGCTCTTCAGCTCTGGGAAAGGAAATATTTAAGCAGTGACACTTTAAACTGAGGTTTCTGAGGAGGAGGAGGAGGAGGTTGTATTCAGCAGAGGAGGCAGAATGGCAGAGAAGCACGGGGCAGAGAGGGAGGCAGGTGCTTCCCAGCTGGGAGCTGCCAGGAGCTCCCAGCTGCAATGTGTGGCCGGGTGTCCCTGAAAAAGTCATCCGGTGGTGAGGGAAGTGTGACAAGGGGCCAGCTCCTGCCTAATTCTTTTACTTTTTAACCCAGAGTAACAAACAGAAGGCAGATCTCCCACACATCCCAGAAGACTCGAACTGTCTGTGGAAAACCTGCTATCAGAAAATTAGCCTGGACCGGCTCTCAAAGACTTTGTATGAATAGTAAAATAAAATGGCACCCGAGCAGGATACAAGAGGTGAGAAAAACAAAAACAGAAGATCAGAAGGTAACTACCTGACAAAAACAATCTCTTTGGGGAGTGCCAAAAACTCAGATTCGAAGGTTTATATCAACTTAGTCTCTGATTCCTCTTAAGAAAACATGTAATCAGTGGATAAGAGTAATGTATTATTACTACCTCGGTAGTTGTTTATAAAGTACTTCAAAATGCTTAAAAGAACTTCTTTTAAGCCTCTTAAATTGTTTGGGGAATGCTATTAATTTATATTATAAAGAGGATGAATTATCAAGCAACTGTATACAGCAATCTAGCCAATTACGACAAACTTTGAAATAGTAGAGTCCAAACCAGTACACGCTATTGATGTGTGTTTGCCCACACTACTAATTTAGGATTTGAAGCTAAATTTAAAAGCAAAGACCTATTATATTTCATATGAGTTTTCATTAGTAATTAAGGATTTATGCATAGTTACACACTAAATACGTACATACATTGCATTTTAAGACCAAAAGAAAACTTTATTAAATAGACCATTCAGTATGACACATCCCCCTAGCCAATTAGCAGGACACTCCTTCCTCAAAAGTATGCAAGCGACGCAGTGAAGAGCAGGTGGTTAAGGCTCTAAACCTTGAGAAGCAGAGATCCTCTCTAGCCCAGGAATCCCAACTTTGGCTAGAAGCCAAACCAGGACTTCCTTCAAATGTACATATACAAAAACTATCTGTCAGACATTCTGAATTACAAGTGTAGGGCAGGTTTCTAGGACTCAAAACGTAGGTGAAGCTCTAACAAAGCTTAATGATGGAAGAAATACTATGCTTTGCTGATGATTTCCAAATATAAGCTAAAATGCTTTTCCCAAAGTAAGAGTTAGAGTATTTGTGGAAGCCTAACTTTATAAAACCACTGTTGAATCCTGCTTCCTGCATGGAACCTGTCAGGACACTCTGAGTCTCTTACTTGTTAGGGGTGGTATTCAGTGAGGTGTTCTTTATCTAATGTAAATGCATTCGCCATGTTGTGGGAAGTACAAAGCTCGAGAGGTAAGGATTTTTCCCTCCATCATACGGCAAATAAAGGACAAGTTTGTAATAGAATTTGAACAGCTTCCAACAATAACTAGAAATAACTATCATTTGGCTGACATCCTTGAGAATGATTTTTAATCCTTCCCACGACCTTTTATGTTTAGTTTTCCCACCTATAATGCTAATGCTACTGTCATTTTCCTTTTACGTGTGAGGAATGAAGCACAGTGTGGCTATGTAACATCTCTATGGTCATATGCGGCCAGTAACTATGCAGCAGGGAGTGAAATTCAGTCAGCCTAACGCTATAGCACATAGTCTTAACCAGTATACCCTGACCTTTTATTTATTTACCAACTTCTTTATAATCACAGTAGGTAGGTGTCCTGTCTGACAGACACCATAAATGACCAGTTGTCGAGGTAGAGTCCTCTTCTAGACTCAGAGGCAAAACAGACTAGTGGGTCCTTTCAGTCAGTCAGTAGCCATGATCAGCCCGGAGGAAGTCCTCACTACCCGCAATTCCTGACATCACTACGGCCTCTTGGCTTGGAGTCCTGAGGCTTTGAGATTTCCTGACTCCCCTCGATTTCACACTGATTGTATGTAGGCATGGTCTCTCCTCTACAGTCATTTTATAGAAACATAGAAACTCATGTCAGCCACCCATTCCATGCTCTGAAAATCTGAAACATTCTGTGACGGCTGATTCCATCATGGGTGGCTTGAAATGTGAGAAATTTCTTCTTCACATGGAGATTAATTCTGACTGTAGTTTTCTTTTATTTCCCTTAGTTAGGACACTCAAATCTAACACTTAAATCTGTCTTTTCTCTTATTTTGTGTACCTAATTAAAAATAATGGAACCTGTCTCCAGGAAAAAAGTGTAGATACACATAAAGGTTTTGTAAACAATTTCTGAGGATTGAAGATATCCCCATGCCCATGAGTGGTCTATGAGCCTTAAGATTAGAAATTCTTCCAGTAATATTCCTTCAAATTCTATAAGACAAGTGCTTTTCTCTCCTATATTTATGTGTTGGGACCAAGTACACGGACTTCTGTTGTCTGCCCAGTCAGACCACAAAATGCTTGCATTTTGACCACTCATATCAACCCATAAAGACTTTTCTGCATCTATGATTTAAACTATTTACTTTTCCTCCTTTGATTTGCTTTTAGGCCTCATCAGCTGCTCTGTATTTTTACTAGAGCCACTCACATATATATGGAGCAGAAAATAGCTGGAACTAGAACAGTGCAATTAACAGCAAGCAGCCTGCCTCTGAAGGGTATCTCTCTGGTGAGTGGGAAGGGCCCGTTAATTTCTACTTTACAGAGATCATGTACTGGAACTAAAGTACATGAGTATACAAGGAAGTACACAGACAAAAATATAAGCACATGCACTCAACTTTCTTCCACAAACAGAACTGCTTTTTTTCTTTTCTGGTTTCTTCTAGGTGGAGTTAGTTCACAATTAGACAAACCAGATCAGGGAATATGAAAACTCCTGAAAGCCACATGACTGAGGGGCCAAAAACTGATTGCAACATTCCCTTTTACAGTTTAGCATGTGACCTGAGGAAACCCACACTTTCTCCCAGGTCTAGTCCTCCTAAGGGAACAGAGCAGCTACCCACTGGCTGCCTCTTTGGGTTCAAAAGTTCTCATGGCCACAAAGTTAAATGCCATCCTTTAAAGTCTAATTTATCTTTTGCTTGTTTGTGGGATGGAAGACTGAACTCTCGACCTTCACACTGAGCTGCATCGTGGCCCCTTTTTTTTTTTTTTTTTAATATTTTGAGACAAGATCTTGCTGAGTCACTGGGTTGCCAGTGGAACTTTCAATCCTGCTTCCTCAGGCTCCCAGAACGCTGACACTACAGGCATCTACCACCTACCCCACAAATTTTCTTTCTTTAAAGCAAATTTTTCATACTTTCTGA
The DNA here is from genome assembly GCA_004026965.1 of Petromus typicus. NCBI lineage: Eukaryota > Metazoa > Chordata > Mammalia > Rodentia > Petromuridae > Petromus > Petromus typicus. The sequence continues at coordinate 201 of PVIR01018633.1, read as the reverse complement.
GTAACTTTTACTTCTGGTGTCCTAGAGTTCTGTGGACAAATTCACACTGCCCAAGTTTGTGTACTTTGTAGATTTTATAAATTAGGTCAAATCCTTCCTCGTGTTTTTTTTTTTTTTTTAAGGTTTTTGGAGACAGGGTCTCGCTTTGTGGTTCGAGCTGGCCCTGAGCTCAGCCTCAAACTCACATCACAATCCTCCTGC
>PVIR01018632.1:0-33134 GCA_004026965.1 Petromus typicus | reverse complement strand
ATGTAAAATAAGGTGAAAGGGGACAATGTTGACATTGTAACAAAAAAGTAAGGAAACAAATTTTATATATATGGGGGGGTGGTAGGGTGGGTGGGGCTATGGGAAAAAATGAGAATTAAGTTGTGTCTTATACTGGTACAAATCCCCATTATGGAGTGCAATCATGATGTGTATATTTAATGTACCAATAAAGATAATTTTTAAAAAAATTAGACTAAATGAAATGCCTATGTAGACAATTCATAACCAACCTTATTAACAGGTGTTTAGTGATTCGGCAGGCATATTGTAACTCAAAACTGACGCACCAGGCATGGGACTTGTAGTTTATGTCATTTCCACTAAAGTAATTTAGTCCTACCTGGTGAGCCATTCTAAGCATGAAAGACCTGAGTGAAGACAATTTTTTTTTCTGACCACCTAGTTACTGAAATTAAGGGCCCTTTCATGCTCCTAGAATCTTTAAATCACAGATGCATGCATAAATAGAAATTAATTTTGGCACACTACTAATATTCACTCTACTATGAAGATTATTTTTATTTTGAAATACATTTATTATTTAATTTTATATTAAGTGAATTTCCTAAGCTTTAAAATGTTAGAAAAGGAAATTCTCCAGTGAAGACATTTTCTTTCCCATTACAAATTGTACCTTGCTCTCAGAGAACATTTTCTTTGGTATGAGGAAGCATGGGAATAAAAAGAGAAGAGCTTACATTGTGTTAGCAAAGGAACTTGGTGTCCTCCAATGAGGACATGCCATAAATAATTTAGAGGAGAAATCATGGAAGGTATAAGATAAGAATACGATGAGGATTATATATCAGTGATTACTCTGAGACTCTGAGGCATGTACTGGCTCAAAGCAGTTGATGGAAAGCAGAAATTTTGTTCTAAAACTGGAATGAGAGAGAGGTTTTGTTCCTTATTTTAATGTTTTACTAAATATCCACAGGTATATTTAATGTTGTTTTATATTATAATTATAAATGTTGAAAACTTTCAAAGCTTCTGTAACTCTTACGGTTTAAGATAATGTATTTTTATGAAAAATAAAATTTTATTTAAGACAATAATAATTTGAAACATTTGATTTAATATCTGTATAACTGCAAAATAAATTATACACAATATTCCATTCATATTTTAACTTTAATATAACACAAATGTATTTTCAGATTTTAAGGAGAGTTTATGTGTATGTGATATAATAAAAAGAATCTGATGTTAAAATTTTAAAAGTATGTCATTGGGGAGTAAGAGTTCTACTCCGTGGTTCCAGCACCTGCCGCATAAATGCAAGGACCCAAATTCAAACCCTGGTACCAAAAAATAATTAAATTAATAAATTAATAATTTAGTATCATTTTTTATTTTTATTATAAAATATAATCTAAAGGTATTAAAATAAATTATTGTGATATTTTAAACTTTGTACTGATGGATTTGTGAGACAACTACTATGAATTCATGGTTCCCCCACTGAATACACCATATATTGGCATAAGTAGGAGGAATATGTAGTTGTGAGCCATGGCTTTTTAGTTAATGAGATAATGTATCAATATATGTGGGAGTCTTAATACATTGATTTTATTGGTATATTTTAGGAATACGTTGTGACCACATTCCTCACTAGCAATTTGTACTTGTATATGATACGTCCTCATTCTTTTTGTTGTTGTTGTTATATTTGGGAGTTTGGATCATTAAGCACAGTGTTTTTGGAATGCTGATGTAATCAATATTGCCTGTTCATCATAAATAGGTATCGTCACTGATAAAATTACTTCTGAAATAAAAATAAAGAAAAAGAAGAATCAAACTTTATCTACTCAGTGCAGTGTGATGGAAGTGGTTACAGCTTCATAATATTTTTTTTTCCTCCCTCGGCCAAGTCAAAATTCTTCAAATTCTCCATATTAATTCTAACTACATTTCAGCATCAGTGTTAGAGCCCCACCCAGACGGTTCTGATCTCCTCCTGCTCAGTGTTATGATGCATGGTAAGAAAAAACACTTTGAAAGAGACAGATAAATAAAGAAAGGGAGCCAGGATAACCGAAGATGGTGCAGCAAGGCTGAACAAGCACAGACCCTGAACACCCAGAGCTGCCAATATTTACTGGTGATAACCTAGTTAGATTGAAATAAGGATGGTACATGAGAGGACATGTAGTGCATGTCTAAGTTATAGACATGTTACTGATGTAGGCAGGCTTGTAAACAAGCCAATTATGTGTTTCAGTCATTGCAGTCAGCACCACTCTCAGTCCGTTCTGGCATGATCAATAGGACTCTTCCCCACACACTAGCCCCTCTACCTTTTTGCTTTCTGCACATAATAAGCTACTGTATAAAAGAAAGAGAATGGACAGATTGCAGCCTTCTCAGCACCCCACAACTATCATCCACTGAAAGACTGAAATGGTGATGTAATTTATTTTAATTCTGATTAGTGAAAAGATAGAGAAAACATTCAGAATATTAAAAAGAAGAAAAAGAAAGGAAGAAGGAGAGGGGAAGAGGAGTGAGGATCTTTGCCATTTCTCTGACCCACTCTGTACCAAGCAGGTCACTCAACAGGAAGTGAGGACAAGCAGTTGCTCTTACATCTAAGCATACAGAAGACTTCTAAGATTTTTTTCAGTACTTCTTAAGCATAGAAAGAACTGATGATATTCAAGTAAGAAAGAAAAACTACTGTCTCAAACAGTTGGGTAGGAGAATTGAATCTTGTAGACATAATTAAGACTAATTCAAGTGACTTTTTCAAGATTGTTGATGACAAACATCCCCAAAAGTATAGAGTATTTTTTAAAAATCTGTGATCTGTTTGGAAATGATCATGAGTTTAAGTAAGGAAACAAAACTTTATTTATATCATGGCTTGTTACAAGATTTAACTTTGAATAATGCAGATTTCCACTAATTAAGGAAAAAGGAATTTTCTTATGACAATTCAAGCTAAAAATATAAATGCTTTGAATTATGTAAATCTTATAAATTGAAAAATATAGAGCATATTAGTTCTCATTGTGTTTGAAACAGAAGCGATTTCTCAAGTTGATAAATGTTGGCTAAGATTCAAAAAATATAACCCTGTTTATGTTAATTAAAAACACATTAGATTTCAACCAAGCTATAAATTTTAATTGGCTTTCTAAATATCTACAGAGAAACAATGTGTAAAACTATGTGCTTTTAATGTGTTTGAAACAAAGGAATCCCTTCTACTTTTGAAAGCCAAATTTGAATATTTAATATTTTTTCAGAGTGGTTCACATATATAAGCTCCTTTAATTCTCAAGAGGGAAAAACTGAGTAAAGTAGGTTTCATTTTTCTTTAAAAATACATTATAAAAACCCCAAATGGAAATGCTTTATGGATTCTTTCTTGCCATCTAACTACTTAATATAAAAATAATTTTTTTTCCTTCCTGCATTTCATAGCTTTTCTCTTTTCGGTCTTCCTCTATCCTTCCTTCTCTTCTTTCTTCATCATAGAACTTTTATTTTGCTATTTTTAAAATTTTCTTTGAAACTAATAGCATGCCTGTGTGAGATTGAATTCTGGACTCTTAATCAGTGATAAAAAGAAGATTATGTCTTTTTTTTTTTTTTTTTTTGACAACATGGATGTCTTGAAGGACATTTTGTTAAATTAAATAAGCCAAACACACAAAAAATCAAATACTCCAGTCATAATTTTTATGTGGACGCTAAAGCATTCAAACTCATAGAAACTAGTAGAACTGTGTTTAGCAGGATATTGGGGGCGTAGAAAATTTGAGGTCTTGTTAAAAGAGGAAAAGCTTTTTAGAAGTAGCTCTTGGGCTCTGTGGTCTAGCATAGGTCATGTTAGATATGTGAATCAATTTTATTTTGACAATGATCCCATCATATACCTTTGTGAATATGTTTAAAATGTTACAGAGTCAGGAAGATTGCTGAGTTCCAGACCAACCTGAATTACAAAGCAAGATTATATATATATATATGAATTGGCTTTATTTCAAATTGATGTAATTTTTATCATTTACCTAATAGTGTTCCTATATGCTACCTCTTCCCAGAAATTACTATGTACTGGGCTTTGTGCAAAATTTTTAATTTTTTCTCATTTTATCTTCAAAGCAGTCCTTCCAATGAGATTTACAGTGCTATTTCACAGGATGGCAATGAAAGCTAAGGAAGATTTGTAAATTTCATAATCCCACATAGAAAATGACAAATTTTTGACTAAGGAGCAATTATTCCACCTAGGGGACAGTGCTCTTAAATACTTCACAACATTATCTGTAAAACCACATTCTGGGGATTAAGATTTTATGATTCGAGGATAACAATAAGTAGGGTCAGTACTCTCTCTTTTCTTCATTTTTAGGACAGGGAAAAGCTTAGTATCCTACAGTAGGATTCTTAAATAAATCTCATCTTATAAAATGTAACACTATCTATTACTTAGGGAAGTGATATTCTGCCTATCTACAATAAGTTAAAAATTGAGTTTCCATTTTCCATTCATTAAGTTTTTCACATGGCACTGTGAAACAACCAACATATTGTGTTTTTCCAAGGCATGAGACTTAAAATTGGAACTATAAATTCATTATATTTCTGAGAGAAATTATTTTTTTCTTTTTCTTTTGAGATTAAGAACAAAACCAAAAAAAAATGAGAATTTATAATATTGAAGAAAATAATGTTGTAATCCCTTGAAAAAGTAAACAGTTTTAAAACAAAAATGTTGCTCTAAAAGCTTTTGAGAACTTACCTTGATGAAAGAAAAGTAATTATAATTGATACATCATTTATTTATACAAGACATGCATTTTGAACTTTATTAGAGGATATTGATTTTTTTAAGCCTTTAAACTATGCCCTAAGAAGTATATTTTACTATTTCACAAGAAAATTTTCTGAATTGAGATCAACCTGTATCCTAACATGTCCTGAACTATTAGTAATCAAGAATTTAGTTGAAGGGTAGAAAAATATATGCATTTCCCACCAATGTATGATAATCCTGTACACTTGCTCAGAAGCTGTTAGAGTAAGGAGTGAAAAAGATGAGTTCCTGCTTTCTGTAAGAAGAGTGCTGTCAGACCTTGAGTCAGTACCATCCTGAGGTAATCTGTATAGAGCAGTTTACCAGCATAGCTCATCCAGATGTTGAAAGGAAATGGCCTCTCCATGGCTTTTTCTATCAAATGATGTAAATGAGAAAATTCCAGTCATCAGCAAATGAAAGGGCCCTGGGGGGTCCTTCAGGTATCAAAGAGGGCTTTATACTCCTCCAGTCCTCTTTGTCACCTGCTCACAGTGAGAAAAAGAGCACAGACAAAAAACAAAAGCAATCAAGAGCTTGGAACTCTATGGCTAAGTGGAATGCACTTTTGAATGAAGAAAATAAAAGCATTTTACTCTGAGAAACCTATTTTTCATCTTACAACAGAAATTAAATGTTTGAAATGGAAACGAGCTTTCAAAAATACCAAAATGCAAAATAGTTCTTTCAACTGTGGACTACACTAAACAATTGATTTAATGTATATGTAAATAAGAAATCAAGGGCATATGGGTCTACACATATATAGAGTTGGACTAGATATTTATATGCAACATACCTTTGTATATTCACATATAATTTTGAGTATTTGCCCACATCTTAACTCTTTTGAGCTCATACTTTTAGTTTAAATAAACACACACTCTAATATATTTTGGTTAGATGATGGCACAAGTTCGATAGAATGCTTATGTTTTTAAGACTTAAGACAGAAAAAAAAAGACTTGTTGAAAGCTCAGTTATTTAAGTAATGAGATTATTCAGAATTACTCTAAAAGTTGTCTTTTTAGGTATTTTAACAACTATTTGAGTAGGGAGGTTAGAAGCAGCAGGAGAAAAGTTACGTAGACAATACATTCGTTTAAGTATTCCGTGACCAGAACTATGCATAATGAGACCTTCTTTATGGGGGATAAATATGTTTTTCTGCAGAAAATGGAACAAAAACTTTCAAATGTGGGTCTTACTGTCATTTAGCTTTAATAAAGGGTCTTGTAACATCCATCCACAGATACTTAAGAAGTGGAATCAATGGATAGAACATGTTAGGAAGAAAATTTCTTTTTTTATTATCCTTACAATTAAAGAGAAAATGTATACAAAATACTTGATGGGTAAATTGCACACAGATAGAATTTACTCTATGAAAGGAGCTGCTAGTATTTAGTTTATACTTATTTACATGTACATTCCTAAATAAAATGGCTCTGTATTAAAATGAAATGAGACTTTCGCAGACTACTGATGTTACTCAAAGGGGTAGAATATCTGTGCAGAACAGAGAAAGTCTCAGGTAAAATTTAATTTAGTCCTGGATAAGACATTTTATTTCTGTGAACTCTCTGCTCTCATCTAGGGAACTTGGTCCTGGAGATTTCTTTTTGATGAAACCTATGAGACGTCAAAAAGAAGGCAAATTGCCTACAACCTAGAGTTTCTTTGCTTCCATGAGAACTTTAAAATGAGTAAATCCAATACATTACAGATGACTTTAATTGAAAAGTTAACATGAATATTTGTGGTGTGTTACTATGAAACAAAGAAAACAAGATATGCCGATAACGAGTCAAATAGAGTACCAGCACACATTTCTCTGCTGGCTATTTCTTCTTTATTAAAAAAAAAAAAAAGTCAATAAAGTATCATTTGAAATCTCCAATAGGCCTTGCTTCCTAATCAGTTTCTGCAGCCAGAGGCAGCAAATGTTGAGCAAGGTAATAGGTGAAAATGAGAAGTTCCCAGAAATAGAAAGTGTAATTCTAATACGGAATTCACAAGAGGAAACATTTCAAGGTCTCCATTTATCATTTTTGAGCAGGGGTCCTCTGTGGGGGGAATTTTATTTGCATTTTCAGGGGCAAAATGTTCTGACTTTCTTTGGAAATAGTATGAGAGGGGAGAGGCAACCCATGTAGACAGTCCTGATTAGTTCTGAAACCCTTTCCACTGCCTGACACAACAGCATGATTACAGAACAGGCTCCACAGTGCCAGGAGGAAAATCTCACTTCCTGGACAGCCTGGCCTTCTCCGTGTGAGACAATGGCTTCTATTCACCCATTTTTTCCTCTTTGTCCACAGAGAAAGGCTGTCCAACTTGGGTAGCAATCACCTTTTTACTTCTGTTTCTCTAATATTGTAGATCTTGAAATTACAAATTTCATATTTCCAAATTTTTGTTTTGATTTTTGTTTGCTTGTTTGTTTCTTATACATCCCATGCATTTTTCTTTTGTGGTACCAGGATCAAACTCTGGACCAGGCAGGCACAGTGCCACTGAGCTACATACTTCCTTGACCCCGCTAAATGATTTCTTTAGGTGGATGAATTTCTTATGGTGATATAGTTTTTATAATCTTTTGAAATTTTGTTTCTAACAAACTAAGCTTACTTGTATCAACCAAGGAAGCAGAACTGAAAGAGAATACATACATATATATATATATGTGTATGTATATATATATATATATATATATATATATATATATTATATATATATATATAGATAGATTTATAATCTCCACAATCAGTTCGCATTCACACTAATCACGCCAGTTTAATGGGATTAGTCACCCTCTGTCACCATACTCAAAGCACAGAGTGAAAGAAACAAATATTCCCAGTTTAGCACAGCCTTTCTGGAGTTAAGGCGCTGTTATTGGTTTTTAATCTTATATATGGAGAATACATACATACATATATATATGGATTTATCATGAGGACTTGGCTTGCACCATGGTGGAGATGAGAAAGTCAAATCCAAAACACTAAACATACTTTGTCGAAGTATGACTGGAAACAGGCACAGCCCTGACCCTGACCCGGATCATTCTGTGCTCTGACTTTAAGGTCTTTCATTTTTTATATTGTTAGACCCAATCTGATTTTCTAGTATTCTTTCTCCCCAGCTGAGGAGGGTGGGCTTTAATCCAAACCAGAATATATTTTTCAACAAGAAAATATTTTCACAATAATATCTGGACCCATGTTTATTGAATAAGTAGAGGTAACATGCTAAGTTGACATCAAAATCCATCATGCTTTTCAAATAAAAAGAGAAAAAACTCTGAGTGAAATAAAAAAAATCTATGATATAACTTTCTACAAGTTATCATAGAGTCCTTACTGTCGAGTCAATAAAAGTAATATTCAGTATAAGCTTTTATGAAAAGGGACACACACTCCTGTAAATTTCTGGAAAAGGGGATAAATTATGTTCACTGAGTAGGTAGAAGAGCTTAGATGAAATAAAGACAAGAAATCATTAATATTATCAGATGAAATTGGCTCTTTTGTGTTCTGTCCAATTGAAATGGTTCAGTAGGAAGCTATTTAAATAAATACTATTAATTTAAATGAAAAATGCAAGCTTACTCATGTTTCAAATATACTTGTGTTCACATTTGGTTTGTGTTTCTATTGTCTGCCTTTGCCTAATTTTTTCTTTGTCTTTTAAATCTGGCCAGTTCAACATTCTTTGCCTTCACTTATCTCTCTTGATATACTCCCCATACCCGCCTTGATATCCCATGTTCTCCAGGGGAAAAACCACAATCAGTTCGCATTCACACTAATCACGCCAGTTTAATGGGATTAGTCACCCTCTGTCACCATACTCAAAGCACAGAGTGAAAGAAACAAATATTCCCAGTTTAGCACAGCCTTTCTGGAGTTAAGGCGCTGTTATTGGTTTTTAATCTTAATTGTCTCTTATTCTTTATTGGTTGCTCTTCCACATCTTTAATCCAAGAGAATATGTACATATAAACTCTTTGTGAAGATCCTGGATCCTCTTGAGGATAGGAAAATCTTGCTGACCTTTTACAACTCTCAGATTCAACACTAATCAAAGAACTTGAACCTTGGGTAACCACCTTCATCTCACTTCTCTGCCCACGTTGTCACTGCTGACACCATGCCAAGTGCTGTTATTCTTATTCTGATCTTTCCCATGCCATACAAGGATATATTTCAACAGATTTTTATTCCATTTCTTACTTATCTTTTACTTACTTCTACTTCTACAGTTTTTATAGAACCTTGAGGTCTGGTTGGAACTTCCATTCAATTCCCAGTTGCTCTGAAATGCTCATTACAATGCCACTATTCCCTTGTAATACATCTAATAGGTAAAATGCCTGGATTCAGATATTCCCTCACTTGCCCCAAAGCAATGAAAAATGGCAGCACTTCCTCTGGCTTCGCCTGTGACAAAACATGACACAACACCTCACCTGCTTTACATAGCTGATTCAAAGGAGCAGGAAGAATAAACAGGGGTCAGAATTTATTCTTCCTACCCTTTGCTTCTGCCTAAGTAGAAGAACTCTCCTTTTTGTTTGAGGTTTACCCTAAGGCTAAATGAATGGAGAATTCTGAGCAGTGATCATTTTCAATGGGAAACTATAGATAAAAAGAAGGAAAATGAGAATAATAGAAAACAGGACTACGTAATTTATCCACTCATATCATTCATATAAAATTATATTCTAATATTTCAGCTGCAATTTAAAACATTTGTCCATTATAATATATTTATGTCATTAATAATATTGTAGGAATAATTATAAATAAACGTCATTATCTTTTGTTATCTAGTAATGAAGTAGTAATGCTATTTACTCTTGCTACTTTATTTCTTACATTAAGTTAAATCTCAGAACAAAAACTTAAGCCTACATTTGCTGAATTGCTGCAAATCATATGATTTGTAGGTCACTCAATTCATATTTTGGGGTGTTAGCTCCTCCTCTGGGGATGAAATATAATGATTTGAAAGCCATTTCTAATTCTAAAAACCAATGATACTTTTACTCCAAAACTTCATAGAGCTTTGACTTCAGATGAAATTATCAGTCATCAATCTTGCCTAGACTTTACAGGTGTGATTCTTTATGTTCTTTAATATCTCTGCAATTAAGTTACTTTGTGTTGCCATCCTTAGTATATTTAACTTTAAAAAAAAAGATGAGCAGAGTATAAAAAAGTAGCAATATTACCTCTATAGACATTAATTTCTCAGTATAAAGGGTGATTATATACTGAAAATATTTTCACTAGAACATCTGTTTTAATCTCTTATGTTGTGAGACATTTCTAAAGGATAATTCAGGTTTTGACAGAACTTGAAAATACCTAAGCAATCTCTCCCTCATGTAGTTTATTTACACCATGTCATTGTAGTGAATCAGAAGGTGTATTTGCCAGAATTCATTTTTTGTATGGACTGGGGTTTGTACTGGCCACAAACAACATTTTCAAGGAGATGTAGGATGCAGACATAAAGCAATAGCCATTAGAGTTTGATGAAGGATTTCAACCCCTGTGGAAAGCCACTCTTGTCCCTGGTCTGTAACCTCACTTTGTACATTGAGGCAGCATCTGTACTTGTGTCTTCCTGAGTTCCTACTAGTTCTCTCCCTTTGATAACTCCCAACTCTGGTCCGCAGGAGAAATTAGGTCAGCGGCAAAGACCCCTGGGGCTGCTGAGAATCACTGTACTCATCCAGGGACAGTGAGAAAAAAAGTTGGAAACAGATTATCTTCAGTATTCTACATTTCCTTGTCCACAAACATTTTCTTCACATATGAAAATCCTGCTGACCTTTACAACTATCAGATTCCACACTAATCATAGAACTTGAACTTAGTGTACTTAGTGATAATGAACTTATCATTTCCATAAAGCTGTAGCATTCAAAGCCAAGCATACCTTTGTACTAACTGGGTTATGTCCACTGTGATAGTCATAGACACACATACCAGTAATAACATATGTGTCACTCTTCCACAATGAGGTGTAGCACAAGATAAAATTCAACTTAGGTTTCTAAAATTAAATAGAAAGATAAGAATGTAAATTATCTCATTGACAATGTCATAAGCGATTATATGCTGAAAGCACATTTTAAAATATTGAAGTAGGTAAAATCTGATGAATAAATCCACCCATTTTGTACCTTTTACAATATACCTACTAGAAAAATGATTGATGTATGCACATACCAAATTGGGGGTTTTATTACTTATTTTACTAAATCATATTGTTTGTCTTACTTTTCTTTGCTGAGACAATACTAGACACCAGGAGTTAAAAGGGAAAGGATCTATTTAGCATGCAGTTTGTAGAGGATTCAGTCCATAATCAGCTGTCTCAAAGGCAATGTGACACAAGGCAGAGACATCACAGGGAACAAACAGTTCATGGCACCCAGAATGAAGCAAAAAGACAAGATAATTTAACTGCCTATTTCTGTATCTTTTATCTTATCCAGAACACTGGATTAGCATAGCCAAGCCAAACAGCTAATCAGATAACTGTTTTAGTAACTATACACCCTTAATCCCATCATTACACACCTTAGATTTAGCCACATCTGAAAAAGCCCTATGACCGCTTAAAGTTTAGAGATCACATCTAGAAACAAACCGTAACACTGTTTTTGATTTCTCATAGTTTTTCTTACTGTCTGATAAAAAAGTAAGTCACATTTTAATGTCTCCTGTCTTTCTATGTGTGAGTAATAGTAGAGAAAGTCCTAAGTGTATTTGATTTCCAACTCATTAATTCTCTTTTAATATTACTTCTCATATGCCCGTGCTGGGAGAATGGTGAAGTTATTCTCCTTGTCCTCAGAGAAAATGATTTCTATTTAGAACATTGTCTATGGATAAGAATTTAGTTGATGAATCTCTTTCTGAAGAATAGATTCATCCATTTATTCATTTATTCAATAAATGTTCCTTTTATTCAAATCTTTATTGGCACATTTAGAAAACACATCATTATCACATTCAACGTTGAGAGTTTGTACCAGGATATGACACGACTTGATTTTCATTTTTCCCATTCTTCCACCCACCTTGCACCCCCATCCCCTATATAGCTTTGTTTATTTTTAAATTTTATTTAATTTATTTATTTTATTTAATTAATTTTATTTAAACACAAGCTTTGTTTATTTTTTACTACCAATACATTCTTTTTCACCACGTTATTTACCTACACCCTATTTCCTTTTAGATATTTTCTATTTCACAATATCAACTCCATATACTAGAACTCATTTACATCTTGATTTTCTCATACTTACACATCTGTGACCTATTTTTTTCACTTATGAGAATGACCTGAAGGTACATCCATTTGAGTATGAAGGGTTCTCTACATCTACCTTCAATATCAGTTATTTTTATTGGTTCTGGTCATGGAAAGGAAATGTAGAGATAAATTTGAACATGGGAAACTAATAAGTCAAAGAGACATTTGTACATTTCATGTTGGCTTCAGAATTAAACATGAAAAATAAGATGTTAAAATATTTGTATTAATCTATGAATAATTGAATAAATGTATGTGGTATACATGCATACAAATTTATATTTAGCTTTTAAAAAGATGAACATCATCCCATTTTTTACTGTTGAGGTCAGTTTGGGAGATGTTTTGTTCATTGAAATAAACCAGACACAAAAGAACAAATACTTCTTTAATCTCATATATATGTAGAAGTTAGAAAACTTGAATAACCTAAGAAAAGCAAAAATGGTGATTCCCAGAGGTTGGAGAAAATATGGGACTGTTAGTCAAAAGATAAAGATTCAGTCAAAAGAAATAAGAGATTTATTGTTTATCACACTGATTATCATTCATGACACACCATATATTTGAGAATCCATAGAAGTGCTCACCACAAGAAAATGATAGAGTATGAAGTAGGACATAGTTTAAACATCTTGCCTTAGCCCTCAATGTTTAAATTTATGAAAATATCATGGTATGCCCTGTAATTTCATACAATATTTCACTTGTAGATTAAAAATTAAAGTACAAGAAAATTTTTAACATGTTGTACTACCCTGAATATTTTTAGTCTAATGAGAGGAGATACATGACAGACTGTTCCAACCAAAATAAGAGAAAACAATATGATGTAGACGATAAAGATCTTCCTTGAGTAGTATGGGAAATGATCAGTCCTTTTACATTTTAATTACATTTTACATTTGCATTGTAATAAGAAGCACAAATTTATTAAAAAAGTACTCAATATAATAAATAATTTTAACACTACTGAACTGAATCAATAAAGAAAGAAATTATGAGTGTGGAAGTAGAATTGATAGTTAATTTTGATAATCAAGATATGCCTACTAGGGTATTAGAGCAGGGATGTCTGTTTAATTCTTGAAATGAAAGGCATACTGAAATTCTAGTTTATATTTCATTGCTGATACAAAGGAAAAGATCAATTATAATCTTATCAGCAAGCATGAAAGACTCATACTGATTGATACATTTAACTGTGTTTATTAATATTTAATGTGTCTGTAGGATGCTCTGAAGGATGTGGTTTATACAGTTAGGACATTTTTAAGAAGGATGAGTCATAGGACATGAATCAGGATGGTAATCTCCTTTGAAATTCAAAATCACAAGCAGCCTTCCAAAATGCATGCTCAAGTTTTAAAGTCATTTAAACCTATGGAAAAATACAAGGGAACAGATTTCTCACGATAAAGAGGAAAAGGTCACAGGATGCACATTGGAGATAATTAATTTTTCTCATAGATTTCAATGTTGAAGTCAGATAGTGATTATGAGGAAAAGATTTACAGGATCTGACATCTTTCCTTTGGTTTGGCCTGGAAGTTTACTCTGAGCGGTGTCAGCTTTGTTCTCCTGCCTAAAACATTCAATGGTTCAGTGCCAAATCTGTTTTGACAAACTTCTTCAGTAGTGCCAATTCCTGTGATGCTGTGTTTTCAGACTTTGCCTTGGAATTGCAAATGGCAGCAACACCCAGGGGTTCACACTCTGTGAACGAAACAAGACAAAGAGATGTCAGTAAAACTGTGTGGCTGCATTTTGTCATTTTTCTTTCTCCTTGGCTGCTGCATGGCTTGAGACCTGCCATACGAGACAGAACAGCAAAGTGTTAGAAAGAAACTGCTAACCCAATCAGCAGCTGAATCTACAAAGAGAGGAGAAAGTTGTGCACTACTAGAAAGACATTGCTGACTCTTATTCATGCCTTCAGGCCATGAAAACAATTATAAAAATGGGACACTTGAATTCATGGTGTCCCAGGCTAAAGCAATAAGTTAAATAAGTTAATGTATGTGATTGGACTACTGACATAAGCAAAAGATTTATAGCAAATATAACTCCAGAAAGACAAAGCATTTCATCTGCTACCCAGAGACTGTTTAAATACACAGCTGTTAGGCACTAGATTCCCAAGATTTCTTAAATTGCAAACTGGCTGTATTTCTAGTTCTGTTATAATGCTACATGATTTTGCATACGTTGAAGAATCTGATCCATATATATTTTGATACTTGTATATTTCTGCTTTTACAAAGATTGAGTTTTTCAACAATGCAACTAAGGTTATATTGCTCTACTATAAGGGATGGAGAAATTAGAGGCTTTACATCTCAGCTTTAAGATGCTGAGCTAAACATGAATTTGACAATGATGTATTCAAGTAGTTTTTTTTTTCCTTTAAATTGCAGATTTAAATGTAAAGAACACCACTGAGGATGACATTAATTTTACTCAGTGGCACACTATGCTTGAAGTTTTCATTTGTTTTCTATTTTCATTTTCTTCTTCATCAATAAGTGGTTGGCTACCCATCAGGAGACCCAATCATTCACATTGACGCAGTCTATATTTTACTTCCATATTTCAATTTGGTGCAGGTAGATTAATATGCTAGATAATGTATCTATGCACAGTGAAAGTATGTGATAACAATGAATGACTCAGTTCATTTCAGGTACAATGAAGCTGTAGGAAAGCTATCCTGGATGTAAGGGAAAGTTACTTAACCTCTCTCAGGTCATCTGCAGCATTGTGTAGGTTACGTAGCTGTACTCAACAGCTGACATCCAAGACAATAATCAGGAAAGGATACAAGGGTTTATTTGCAGAAATCTCTGAAGTAGAATAAAAAATGCAGCTTTTCTTTTACACTGACCCATTGCAAGGGTCCTGAAATACTTTCTATCTTTTATTCCCTTAAGTAAATATCATATCCTTTCTATGGTATGAGGAAATGAAGATGTAAATGAATTCTAGAATATATAGTAGATATTGTGAAATAGAAAATATTTAAAAGGAAATGAGGTGTAGGGGTAAGCAATGAGGGAAAAATATTGTTATAAAAACAGAAACAAAGCCTACGTATTTAGGGGGCAGGGGGTGGTAGGGTGGGTACGGGAATGGGAAAAAATGAGAACTAAGTTATGTCTTATATATACTGGTACAAATTCTCAATGCTGAATATGACCATGATGTGTGTATATATATATATATATAAAATGTATCAATAAAGATTTGCATTTTTAAAAAGGACTTGAATGTTGAGGTTGCATTGCGATAATATCTACCAATATTCCAGTCAAATACACAATCTATATTGCCAGTTTGGTGGACAGGAAAGGGACAGAATGAAATCAGCCCTTTCACAGTCCTCTCCATCAGTTTTTCTTTGGCCTTCGTGGAGATGGAAGTGCTCATTTCCACTTACAGACTTTCATTGCTTTCTGTTCTTTCAAATGAGAAGGGAATTTGTCACATAGCCAATACATTTTAACAGATCTTACATGCATGACTGCTGTCTTCAAATTGATTGTTTTTAAATTGCAGTAATATTTTCACAATGTCTATAGGTATTTAGTGTTTCTTTTACTATAATGCGCAAAAGAGCAAACACGTGCATCTCTTTCAACTCATAACCCTCTCTATTTCTTAATCTTACTTCTCCAGGATAATAAAACTGCAATCTGACTTCTATGTCTCTTGTTAGAAAAGCTCTAATTCACTTAAGGCTGTACACTTCCCAGCTTTTCCCATTCAGAATTCTGTTTAATGTTGCCAGCGCTCATTGTCAAACTGTTCAACTTTGTAATCCCCTATTCTCATTCCAGACCTTTTTCATCTACTCCTCACGTCCTCCTCACAAGTTGCACAACTACAGAAAATCCATGATAGTTTATTTTCTGCATCACATTGGCACTGCCAGCCTCTGAGGTTCTGCTTTGCTGCTCAGCAGCCCCTGCATCTTCCTTAGTTTCTTTCCATTCTTCTGTAGCTCAGATGACCACACAGAGCAAAGAGACCCTCCTGATGCAAATAATCGTTTGTCCTCATCTTCTAATGTTTTTCTCTCTCCTGTTTTATCATTCTCCCAATCAAACTAAAATTTTCTGGAAATTTTGCTTTGAGAACGATAATATTCTCAGGTAATATTTTCAAATGTTTGAGGTCATGATCCAACCACTGTCTTTTTGTTGCTATATCTAGGGGGAAAATGTAATTTAGAAAGATATTTTCTTCACTAAGACCCAAGTTTAACATTGTTGTAACTCATTGAATTCACAAAATGTAAATTTCAAGATTTATAATTGATTAATAATCCATTTTATTTTAGGCCATATTCTCTGCCATTGGAGAAGTGAAAGGCCTCTGCTTGAGATCTACAAATTTTTGCAGTGATGAATTTAAAATAACTGAACCTATATTAAAAATATTTATATACATATAATTTTTGAGTGTTGGTCTGTTTATTCAAGTGCTCAGATTCTGAATTCTAGGCTATGCTTATCTGTGCTTAAACCTGAATTTTCTCTCTGCTTCTTATATGAGCATAAGGCTTGCTTATATTCTTTGTGCTTCAGTTTCTCACTAGGTAAGAGAAAGATAATAATTTGTCTATGAAATAATGGACAAGGACATTAGTAAATGAGCTGATATGTCAAGTGACTTTAATACTTCTAGGTATATTATAAGTTTTATGTAAACAATGAAAAGTAATGATTATCCTAATGGAAATAATAAAAATATTATTAAATTAGACTGCTTTCAGAAATAAACAAGGCTATTTAAAAAAACATATAAACTAAATTCCATCTATAAGAATAAAATAACATAAATAAAAAGATAAGAAGCTGAAGTTTCAGCTGAAGGGACACTCAGAAGAGTCATTTGCTGAGCCAGGGATTTAGCTCAGTTTTTCTGGCCTCTGCCTTGAAAGCACAAGTCTCTGGATTTGATCTCTGTTAACCATATACAATAGTGCCAGGCATGGTGACTCATGTCCACCAGTAATCAAATACCGCATATCATGGTGCCAGGCATGGTGTCTCACATTTATAATCCCAGCACTTGAGAGGCAAAGGCAGGAAGATTGCTGAGTTTGAGGATGAGTTCAGGACCAGCCTGAACTATAAAAAAAATCATTTACTACATTCTTATTTCAAATTAAGTTTTCAATATAAAAAAGTAAAAAAATAAACAAATATTAAAGTTTGTGTCAAATCTGTGAAAGGAGATTGGAATTTTTGGGGGGAATGGGGTACCAGAGCTCGAACTCAGGACCTTACATTGTCAAATGAGATTGGATTATTACTCTACATAAGACAAGTGATACTCTTCTGTGGGGCAGACCATCCTGATGTGAACAGAGAGACCATCAAACAAAAGTGAATACAATAAATAAAATATTCACAAGTAATCAAAAATAAATTGAATAAATGGGAGTGGTGAATGTGACGGTGCACAGTGCAGGAGAGTTTGAGCTCTTGCATTCCAGTATCACAGGACACATAAGAAAAGTGGCCAAGTTAGCACAGACCTAGGTAATCGGAAGAAGCCTAATTTGGGAAGATGTGAGAACCAAGACAGCACGGGATCATCAACAGCAGAAAAAGAAAGGACTCTTTGTTTCCTGGAAATATGAAGATCATGACTTAGTGAAGCAGTCAAGTAGTAGAGTGATCCATTCTGCTTTACAATTTAAAATAATATTCTCGCTGCTATGAAAATCAAAAATTTCATGGTGCTACTGTGGAAGCCCCATTGTCACTTTGCCAAGGTCTCACCGTTGGGTGTCAGTTATGGCGGTGTCAGCCAAGCAGAGCAATGGGGTGACCAAGCTGAGGGGCTAGGATGAGAAATAAGTAAAGACAGGACAGCGGGACTTGGACGGGCTCATCAGTCAATACCAAATGAGCACCACGTTTATGTCACAGCCTTCTTTTATACATTTATTAAGTACTGTCCGTGAGCCAACTAGCTTCGTTTATATGTACAGAAAAGAAAAAAGTTAGTGAAAGAACTGATGGGCAGGGTGCACTGACAATATTCTTAATTTAATCTGGTATGAGAGTGTGTAAAGGTTCTTAGTTTAATCTGGCATGAGGGTGTGTAAAGGTTCTTAGTTTAACCTGGCAAAGACAGTATTTATCCTTTAGGAAAGTAGACAATGTTGGGCTCTGATCCAGAAATCAGGCCGACTTTTTCTCTCCTGCATGGGCAGCCATTACACTGTAGGAAACAGCTCCCAACATCACTTAGGACTAAAAATATCATAATACAAATAAATAATGGCTTCAGTTTAGACAAAGTCAGATATATTGATTATGGACTAGGACTTATCTACGTTTATGCTGAAATACGCATTTGATATTTGCCAAAGATTTGCAGGTAGAGAAAAGTGAATATTGCTTTCCAAGAGTTAATTATTTGCAAAATTTTACTCAATAGTGCATCATTTGTACAAATTCTTATTTAAATATGAGTGGAATTTCAACTTTCACTTTGTCTGGAGTTGCTTTTGGATCCTTAGATTACAGAGGACCTGATGTTAACCAAGAAGTAGATCCCACAAAGCTATTACAAAGGGAGGCTAACATACACATTTGAAAAGAGGCCAAATGTACATTGGAAAAGAAGGAAATTACAATATTACTTGAGAAGAACATGAAGTATGACATTGAAGACCTGCAAAGACCTCATGATGTTGATTTTAATAGAGTAGAATATTAGCATATATTTTATACACTCTGTGGAAGAAAATCAATCAGGTAGCATTAACATAAGTCTTTATTGAAATGCCAGGCATGAAAAGTCTTCAAAGGAACATTCTGATTTGCAGTAGGAGGGCAAATACTGGAAGAAGTTTAACAGTGGGGATGTAGACTGAAGTTCAGTTCATTTCAGTTCTAGCTGATCAAAAATGGTACTTGAAAAAGAAAGTATTGCTCGTGGGCATCACCATCTGTTGTGCAGGCAACATGGATTTTGTCAAGAAATATTTGGAATAGCACTTTTAGGGGATGGGTGGTACAAGAGGTGGTGGGAGATGTAGGTGCTGGGGCAAAGGCCTGGTAAACACAGTAGAACTTTTCTTGGTCAGTCTTATATAACTCATTTTTAATTTTTAAAACTTTATTGCTTCTATTGAGTGCAAAGTGGATGATTTTTGTTAACAGAGTTAGATAAAAAATAAAAGGAAAGTCTGAAACAGGATGGACTGATTTTGGTCTATGCATTGACCACACTGTACCTTTGATCCCATCATGTGTGCTACTAAATTCTCCCCTGTAGAGAAAGGAAATGTTTGAGTGAATAAACTTGCTACTGCATATACGTGTTGACTTAGGAGTATTGCACTGCAATCCGATAAGCTGGTTGATAGCAGGATAGGTCACGTTTCTGGAGTTGGAAAGTGGGCAATTCATTGAACACTTGCATGTCTTCATGTCACCTGTCAGTTATTCTGGGGAGAATGAAGTTTTAATTGACACTTAGAAATCTTTTGGTAAGGTGCTATAGAACAAATGCCTTCTGCACTTCAACTTCACTTCTCCTTTGAGTGTAAAATTCAAAGTGCACAGAGAAAGCCTTCTCAGGAGCAACTATGGAGATGATGCTGTGGCAACCCAAAATGTGAGAATGTTGCTGGAGCTGGTCCTAGCTCCAGGGAACAGCACCGATCACTTAGCTTATGTATAGTGAATGTATCTTCTTTTTGTTATCTCTTGGGCTTAGGAAAAGTATTTTAGTGTGTGATTTCATTTTTAGTGTTGTTTTGTTTTTTCACACTATTTTCACTGGAGCATAATATAACTTTAATCAGGATAAAGTGCTGAAGAGGTCAAGTGCCTTTACAGAGGCAGAGGTTCCAGGCAGGTAAGAATTAGAATTCTGCATGACACACTCCTCAGCTGCCACTGTAGTGAGTCATGAACTGATTTCAGGAAGAGAAATAAATTGGAAGTTTCCTGAGTCAGGGGACAAAGTTCAAGTAATGTTTATAAAGAAAAACAAGAGACAAATGCAGGAATAGGTAAAACAATTTTAGTTATTTTACTGCTCCTCAACACTGAGAGTTTCCAGGACAACCCAAGACATATATCTTCCTTTTGTTCCCCTGCACACAAACTGCAAAATAATCTGAGAAGCGAGGCTTCCCACCTCATCAAATTTCAGGCATCTTTGTCCATAAAAAGGCAATTCCACACCTTCGCAGTGTGCTGAGGACTCTGGATGGAGTCAGGAGGCACAGGCTGCTTGGTAAGACGTCCTCTCTGTATATGTCAGTGGCCGACATCACGACAGAGAGGCTTGCCATGGTCAGATCTGCATAGTAAGCCTGCCTCTCAGAAGCTATCAATTTTTATAACCTTTGGAATTTGAAATGTCAGCATCTGTGTTATGGCAAAGACCAGGCAATTATTATCACTTTATTTCTTCTAGAAATACTTTCAGGCAGAGTAGGAGATAGACTGTATGTTCAGTCCTGAGAGGAAATTGCTCCCTAACGAGGGCAAAGCATGCTTGCTTGCTTCAACTGCCCCTGGAGCTCATCCACAGTTTTGATTCAGGGTCATGCTTGCCCGCCTATGGATACACTTTCCGACCCTTTCTTCATCTCAGCCATTGTCTGAGGCGTCTGTCAATTTATCAAGTTAAATGAGGCTAAGAAACCGAAATCTCATGTCGGTTATATTTTTTCAGTCTACCTTCAGTAAAGTGTAAAGAATGATCTATTGTATAGTTTCCTGGCTGAAAAAAAAAAGCTATTATCATTGCCCATTTAGTTCTTTCCACAGTAGATAGGGCTGTCACACTGCCCTTGTACACTTTCAAACTGGAACAACTTAGTTTTAAGGTACAATAGAAACCATCTAAAAATGGCATGTTGAAGCAGTTTTATAATAGTTGGGAATCTATATTATATGTCTCCAAAATGATTTCGTATTTGAGATCCCTGAGACAAATAGAAAGTAGGTCCAGGTATGGAAATTCTAAGTGGTGCTGTGAAAGACAAAAAGGAATTCAGTATTAGCTAAGGAAGGGAAAACTGATGTGCCACATATATGAAGATTTTTTTTTCCTGCTGTCATTATAACTGAAGTGATTCAAAGTCTAAATTCCAGTAGGCAGAAGAAACAGAAAACGTCCTTCTCTTACTCTCATAACTTGAAGTAGTACATGGCTCTGCTTACCCTGCTTACCTTGGCTAAATATAGGATGATTTTATAAAAGTGAGAAAAACTGTTTATGTACATGCATTATTCGTCAATTCCTCACCAGCCCTTTTTGGCTCATTTGTTTCCTTTTATGCTTTCTTTCTTTTGAATTAAGTACTTTCATGGCCCATGATTGCTCCCCAGACAGCTGTAAGTCATAGCCATCATTACTATGTGCCAGTTCCTCAAGTACATCTTGAGATTCTATCAAGATATTTCCTCAAACTGTTCACTTGAGAATTGTATCTACTCTGAGGGTAGAAACGAAAAGAGGAAAACACATGTTAGAGTAAGTAGCTGCAGTTCTTACACTGTTGAGTAAAATTCTTTATGATTGTGATTTAATTATGTTGATTTATCGATGCTGCTGCAGTTCAGTGGGAAAGTGGTTGGGATGAGTCATAACCACAGAGGGATGGTAAGTCTAGACTGAATAAAATTGTAACTTTCATTTGACAGTGAGAAAAAAAAGTGAAGAATAGAAACAAAATAAAACTGCTTACTGTGTAGCTAAGTATTATGGCAATGATTCTCTTTTATGTTAGATTTTCCTGCACAGGAATATAAGGATACCAGACTTCAATGATAATCACAATCTGCAGGGTTTCTTGTTAAGTGGACAAACTTAAAGTTTCTAATTTTATATCTGGTGGTTATTATTACTGCTGTTTTTACTGTTTGTATGTGGTTGGAGAACATTTATGTTTAATTGGCCTCAAGTTGATTCTGGTGTTAGTACATTAATATTAACCCCATTTGTAAGTGGCCAGGAAGATACTGTAGGTTGGTTATGCAAGTGATTCAGATTTTCTATCTTTTGTTGGACTAATGACATAACCTTCCAGATCTATGCAGGACAGAGGAAAAATCAACCATAGCCACTATCAAAACATGGTGTTTTGCATGCAGTAGTAACTGTATAAAAACTTTAGTTCACAAACTGTATTTTCTTAAATGTGACTTCATGGGTTCTTCTTGGTTAAAGATTAGAGTGATTCCACAAGTGAGATTAATGTGTTCTCAAGAAACTCTGAGCTCTGCTGGATCCTGTGAGGAAGACTCTTAATTGGTTCTCATCATTTTAGGATCACAGATGGACATTTAATCAGCATTCTAGAATTATGAGGCCTGATTATGAGGACAAAGTATAATGAGAACATGTATGCAAGAAACCAAGAAGATTAAGACATTGCTAAACCATCCAATTTAAAGAAACAAAATACTTACTTTGGCAGATTCGGCACTATACTTAAAATCAACAGTTGCTGTCCCTCTCTCTAAAGTGCATGTGAATAAAATAAAATCAGGAATAAAGTCATGATTCTTGTCTTAAAAGTATTATCAAAGACATCATGAATATTTGATGTCCCTTTGATTGAACTTGACAAAAATAACTGCTTTGGGAGCATAGAATCAGAAAGAGAGAAATTACGTTAATTAGAATTTTATTGGCTTTGGAATAAGACATTCTGAGAAAGTCATCTAGAAAAAACTAGACTGCTGCATAAACACTCAAAATAACTTGACGTTAGCTCTGCCTCCTTCTCTGTTGACCAAGACTAACATTTCCCTGGCTTGAAATGGTCTCTTGATTTGTTTTCTGAACAGTTATAAACATTAGCAAGTTCCTGCAAATCATCTATAGGGATGAATTTCTAGAAAATTGATTGGCATAGGTGTGAATCATAGGCCAGAAGCTGAGGTATGCAAAACATGTAATTTTGTTGTTGAAAACTACACTTAATTTTATTTTCAAACTTCACCTCAACAGATATGAAACTTTTTATCAGCTGTTAACATCACTGTAGATTCACCCCTAGAGATTATTACTGGGAGTATTTCCCTTCTAACCTTCTACCATAGTCATAAGCACTTAGGACATTTTTCAGATTTTCCAAGTAAAATGCATTTGTAATAAGATTGTGCTTAAAATTTATAATCATCCTTATAGCTGCCTCTTAATTTTAGTGGCATAAATTATTATGCAAATTTACTTTATCATATACAATCAGTCTTCTTTCCATAATCGTTAAAGACTTAGTTCCACTTAATTTGTTTTTCTTCTGAAAGAATTCTGTCCTGGGTTGTTATAAAAAGCATATTCTCTGTGAAACAAAGCAAACTGTTCAGGCTGACACAACTTTCATTTCTCAGACACTGAGTAGATTTCAGGATTAATGTTATTTCTTTGAGTAGTTTGTAAGGAAATATTAGATGAAGTTTGGTGTGGATCTATGAACTTTCTAAACAATGTGCATCAACAGCAACAAAATTGGTTTAACTTTTTGTTTTTGGTCTGATAGTGTAGGGATAATGCAGAAACATTAACATGAGAAAAGGTCACCTTAGTCTTCGTTCTGAGGGAAACAAGCAAAACATCACAGAAGGACAATAGACCAGAAGGAACACAGGCAACTTTTATTGAATGTTTGCATAGGATCTCTTTCATGAAATGTCTTTCCCTAATTGTAAGATTTCCACACTTATGAACATAGCCTTTTTCCTACCACATTCTCACCAAAGTTCATCATGAACTAAACATAGTATGAATTTGACAGCAAATTAGGTGTATAGTCCGTCAGTTGATTCAGTGTTACATCAGAGTACTTAAAAATGTACACTTAGTGGAAAAGGTTTCAGTTTTTGACCATTTAGGGTAATTCTGGCTGTTGGTTTCTCATAAATAGCTTTTATTAGTTTGAAATACAGACCATCTATTCCAATCTTCTGTAGGGTTTTGAACATAAATGGATGTTGGATTTTGTCAGATGTTTTTTCCACATCTATTGAGATGACCATATGGTTTCTATCCTTGAGTCTGTTAATATAGTGCATTACATTTATTGATTTATGTATGTTGAACCACCCTGCAACCCTGGGATGAATCCAACTTGGTCAGGGTGTATGATCTTCTTGATGACCCTCTGTATTCTGTTTGCTAGTATCTTATTGAAGATTTTTGCATCAATGTTCATTAGGGATATTGGCCTATAATTCTCTTTTTTGGTTGGGTCTTTCTCTGCTTTTGGAATCAGGGTAATGATTGCTTTCAGAAATGAATTTGGGAATGCTGCTTCCCTTTCAATTTCATTGAAGAGTTTGAGGAGTAGTGGTGTTAACTCTTCTCTAAAAGTTTTGTAGAATTCTGCAGTGAAGCCATCAGGCCCAGGGCTTTTTTTTTTTGTCTGTAGGTTTTTAATTACATTTTCAACTTCACAGCTTGATTTTGAGGTGTTTAACATTTTTATATCCTCTTCATTCAACTTTTGAAGTTTGTATGTACCTAGGAATTTATTCATTTCTTCTTCATTTTCAATTTTATTGGAATACAAATTTTCAAAGTATGTGTTTATTATTCTCTGTATTTCCACTCGGTCAGTGGTGATTTCCCCCATTTCATTTCTAATATTGTGAAATAGAAAATACTCAAAGTGAAATGGGGTGAAGGGGAGAAAATAATGAGATTATAACAAGAAATGAAACAAATTATATATAGGGGGTGGGGGTGGTAGGGTGGGAAGGGCTATGGGAAAAAATGAGAACTAAGTTGTGCCATATACTGATACAAATTCTCACTGTTGAATGCAATCATGATGTGTATATGTAAAGTACCAATAAAGATTTCAATTAAAAAATGTACACTTATACAACATAGTCTATATCATTTTATTAATAGCATTCTTCCTAGAACTGAAAATGAAGCAATCATATAATCACTCCTGAACATGATTACCTCCAGAAGATTTAGAGTATGATTTGTGGGGTTTTTTTTTTGTTGTTGTTGTTGTTATAGGTTTCTTTTGTTTGTTTTAAGCATTTACATTCAAGTCACAGACTTTGCTCTCAAATAGGGCTAATAAACCACCAAGATTTGCTAATAAATGAAACTTTTTCTTCCTACAATGCCATACCATTATCCCTCAATACATTTTTGTTTAGGCTACTCTAAATTCTCCACAGAAATTTTTGTAATAGAATTAGTTACCAGAATCTATGGTCAAATACAGTCTAAAGCCCAGAATCATATATCACACATTGTCTCTTTTATTCATGGCTTCAGGACTACTTCACATGGACCTTATGGGCCGCAATGAGTTAGCAATGGGGTAGTGCA
Source organism: Petromus typicus (assembly GCA_004026965.1). NCBI lineage: Eukaryota > Metazoa > Chordata > Mammalia > Rodentia > Petromuridae > Petromus > Petromus typicus. The sequence continues at coordinate 7,621 of PVIR01018632.1, read as the reverse complement.
GCCCTGTAAGCACCTTCAAGGGAGAAGATGTCTGTCACTTTCTTCATCAAAGCTTTCCAAATCTTTGCAAATTGCTTTTCAGTAGCCCTTTCTCATCTGACCTCATGAAGATATAAAATAGGATTTCCCATACTCATTACAATATTAGCAATTCTCCCAACTTCTTCACTAATGTTGCTGCTGACTGACAGGTAGAAGCCGAGGCCAGGAGATAAAACCCAGCTCTAGAGCTCTGCTAGGTGATATTGTCTGTCAGCTACTCATAAGTAGGTTTGAACATTTGTTCTCTGCTCAAGGTATTGTCTAAAGTGCTTTTCACTTAATGAGCAGCATTTATGTATTAGATCTACAAATAAACCCCATTCAACATCTTTTATACCTGGGTAGGTTTTTTTTTTTGTTTTTTTGTTTTTGTTTTTGTTTTTGGTTTTTTTTAATCTCTGTCCTTCTCCTGAAAGAGACATATGCCTTGTTACACCTCAATCTTCAAAGTCCCTTCCACAGTCTGTAGTATTGTGCTTTGGGATTTTGGAGTCATTTTCTCAATAATACAAATTTTTAACAACTTTTTTTAATTCCCCTGACTCCTAATGTCTCAGTCCTCCCTGTGGAGTCACATGTTGTCTGAATGAACCATCACACTTAATTTGTGAGCCCTTGTTTCTACCAAAGATGCCTAGTACATAACACAAAAAGATTTAAGTATACATTCATGTAGTTTCTGTAAGTGTACAGATTAAGATTGGCTGTAATTTTCTCTCAGAGTTTAAAGGACTATATTTGATGATCTCTAGTAATTTTTCTTATTGCTGAAATGATTGTATCACTTACTGTGATCACTGTTATATAGTTTATTTTTTTCCTTAATAGCATTGAAGAAATATTTTAATCTTTGCTATTTGAAAGTTTCACAATATTTGCAAGTGTGCACCTCTTTTTTAATCTTTATTAATATTCGTGTTTTATTGATTCCAAAACAGCCTATTTATTTTTTTCTTTAAACATTGCCTCTCCAATGTTTTCTCATTTATATTCTTAAGAATATTTCTCTTATTTGCAAATCAAAGAACTTGAAGCTATCTTTCCTTCTTCTTTCTTTATTTTCTACTTTATCTGTACCTCATTAAAGTTTAATAATAGTCATTATTCTCAGGGTCCATCTGAAATTTCTCTTAATTTTTACCTGTGTATGATAGAAATTTTCTTTTTCCAGGTTTTTAAACCAGTGTTTTCTTACTGGCTTTCGTAGTTTTCAACTAAGTCTTCACTTTTTTCTACCTATGTTTGATTCCATAATTTCCTGTTTGTTATTGTTACTTCCCTTTTATGTTTCTGAATATTCTATCATTGCTTTTCAATCTTCATTTTGAATGTAGTAATTTATATGGTTTATAGAAAATTGTTACGTACTAAAGACACTCTCATGTTAATTATCTTTTGCTGAAGGTGTTTTATTTTTTTACTTATTTAGATTTGCTATTTCAGCTACTGACTCCTTAAATATTTTATACTTTGATGTTTACACAAATTTATCAGGAACAGCCTTTAGGAGTACATTGGGCACCTATGTACTTCCTACTGCTTGTGCCACCTCATGATGTATATGCTGAAAACTGGAATCCTGTGTTTCTGTGGGAGTCTCAAGACTTTCATCTTTGGGAATACTGAGTTACAGCTTAATACTAAATGGCTTACACTAGTCCCAACTGTGGACAGACCTTTCTATTCTTGAGCACCAAGTTTGCTTTGCTTGCTGCCAACTATGGGAAAGTTTGATACCTACATTTTAGTGTAATCAATCCATCACCTGCTTCTACTAGCATTCAGTCCAGAAACTTCCTAGGACTGTCATTAGTCTCTATTGATTGTGGGATTTCTTTTCTATTGTTGCTTCATTGGGATATAAATATAGTATAAAACTATTTTAAATATCATGCTCCATATTTGGAACCAAAGTGAAGAAAGATCCTGTTTATAGTCAATGCCGTAGGCAGAACTCATGAGTACAAACACTTTGCATTTACATTTCTTTTGAATACACAGTTAGAGGGAGAAGGGAAAAGGAAATAAGACAAATTGCTCCTAACTATGCTAACTTTCACGTACATGTACATTTGTTCACAAGAAATGTTAAAACAAGGAATTATACAAGTAGCCCTTTCAATTGAAAAGTATTCCTTGGCTTGTTTTCTGGCTTACCTATCCATTTTCTGAAGTGAGTATCTGTACAGCAAGCAATTAAAAATGTAAAAGCTTAGTTTCTCCGCTGGCATGCCTTCTTACATTCACAAGGCTTATATTGAGACACACATCCATTATCACATTTGAATCTGAGCTCTATACTTGGACCTTTGTTATTGATGTAGATTAAATGTCAGAAAGGTTGATTATAGATTTCATTTTTCTAATGAGATATAGTAATCATTTAACTTGGATGCAGCATCACAAAGTAGAGTCTACTAACTTTCTTAATAGAACATTATTGTGCATTGTTTCTAGTAGGAGGAAACCAATTTCACACCTTTACCAACACGGCGGAAAATAATATACTTTCATACATTGCTTAATTGGTTTCCTTCACTGTAAGTGTCTTTTATATAAAATAGTGAATTAAATCCTACTGTGTTCATTAAAAATAATTTAAAATTCCTTAACTTTGATGCTCCTTAGGAGATAAATTTTTTTAATATTTTGTTTGAAATTAAACCATATGAAGACTGTGCTGTATCTGGCCAGATACTGGGGTGCACTCATGTAATCTCAGCTACTCCCGAGTCTGAGGCCAAAAGAGTGCAAGTTAACGTCTAACTTTAAGCATCTTAGCCAGATTCTTCCTGAAAAAAAAACTTCATAAAAATGAGAGCTGTAGTTCAGTGGTAGAGCGCCTGCCTTGCATAGCCAAGGTATCGAGTTCAGTCCCAGCTACTCATCCCCATTTCCTAAAAGAGAACTGTGCACTTTTCTTACAAGTTGCATTATAATACACCAGAATTTCAAAAGTATTGGCAGGAGTCAGGCCATTCCTGGGTTAAAGAAGAAAGATTATATTGCTCATAACAACAGTATGAGCTGGAGCTTCTTGTGGTTTGCACCATTTCCTGTGACTCCCCTTATTTCCCACCCAAATCATCAGGAGCAAATTCAAAGAGTCCACCAGGGACACTACATATGAAACTGGTAATGTTATTGGAGAGGAGCATGAATTTGTGGACTCACCATCTTTTACAATAACAGAAATGGGTCTGTAGTTTGTGTTAATGGAGAAGCAGATGGGAAGGAAGAAGGGAGGTTACTTATCCATAGAGGTCACTGTGCAAGTGTAACACAGATAATGGTGCTGATAATAAGTAATGAGGGCTTTCCCATCTAAGTTTACCTATCACAAAGTTTTAATAATATTGAAAGTCATGATAAATTGCATTTCCTCAAAAGGACTATTATATTAGGTATACCAGTTGGAGTAATATTATTAACAAGAATGGCCAATAGTTATTAGTCACTGTGTTAGTGCTTTCTCAACATATATTTTTATCATTTCTCTTTGTGCTTTTCATCACTCCATTTTCAAAATAAGGAAACCAAGTCTTAGATACTGTAAATCAGTTGACCAAGATCGATACAAAAAGGGGAAAAAAAGAAGAAAGTTAGAAGCATCTTCAGAAACTTTTTCACAAAATGAAAATAATAGCAACCATGTTCAAGATCAAAGTAACAATTGCAGTTGTCATAATAAACTTCATAAAATAGCTTTTAAATTCAATTCTAATAATAATTCACTCAGTCAACTAATATCGCTTTTTTTCTGAATATTGACATAAGGAAAGTGAAATACTATGGAATAAATGTAAAAGTTATTAAATTCAAAGTGGAGTCATGTTTCAACTAAAAATACTGGATGAGGCTGAGTGATTATAAAGAAATGTTTTCAAACAAGATTGCCTTATTGTAACTATTACAAAAGAATCCAGGTCCCACTAGCTTAAAAAGTGGATCATAAGATATTATAAATAATAAGAACATGTGTCTAATCAATTGACTAATTACAAGAATGCTTACAATTAATCATAGTGGTCTAGTCATTGATTCAAAATACCTTATTGAATCTTGTTTATTTTCCCCTTTAAAATTTCCTTTTACCTTAACCCTTGTCATATTATAACATATGCTCTCTGATTGAACTGTTTTGTAATTCCCAAATACACACAAATCCTTATTTAGAGAAGCCCTTCTCTCTCTCTCTCTCTCTCTCTCTCTCCCTCTCTGTCTCCTTCATTTTCCCTGTTAAGTTGACAATCACCTATATGCAGTAGTGATTACAAAGACAAGGAAAGAGCTCTACAGCATTTATTTTGAAGTCACTTCCTACTATAACCAATACACACAGTTTGTGTTTATGCTGTTTGTATGCAGCTAGAGGTTTGAAAGTTTCATTAACTTTCTAAAAGAGCATAAATAAATGAACCAGTTTTTGAAATGTAGTATAACAAATAAAAAGTGTTCCAGACAGAGCTCATCACAGATGACTAATGCAAATTTTATGTGAATTTGAATAAGGTATTGTGGGTAATATATTAAATCAAGTTTTAGAATTTCAGTTTGGGTCTTCAACCTACTGTCCAATCACTGTTTTTTGGAGAATCTACCAGGGATCAATCTCAGGGCCTTGAACTTGCCAGTAGCTGAACTATACAGTACTCCCAAGAATGTGATCAGACATTTTCTTTAGATAATTTTGGTAGGAAAGTGACAGCAATGATTAGCCATCCTGGGTTATTTGTCCTCACTTAAGAAGCACAAGTGCAACAAAATGGCTCCCTTTGGGGAAAGGGGAATCATCCACAAGGAGCAGACAGACAGCCTAGAAAGGGAAGAATGTGCCATGTTCGGAGAGTGACTGTGATGTAGAGTTTTATAGCCCATATTTTCATCATTTCTGCAAAGAAATAGATTCTCTGTTTTTCTGTTTAAACTTCTCTGAAATAGACTTTTCTCCAGTATTCAATCTTCCATAGCAAAATTTTTTTTTTGGGAACAGGACAGAAATTGGTCATATTAAGCTTCAAGGACAGAAGAGAATCCTACATGCATGCTCTTTACGAGTTCAGGACAAACTGTGAAAATTAATGTAGATGTGTAGCAGACACTTCTCAACCACAGTATCACTGCTAACATGCCAAAGATCAGAGTTCAGTGAAAATCTGCATTCATACCATTTGAAATAGAAACAAGTCATATGTCTGGAGGATAAAAGAAATGTTAAGATTCTGAACTACCGAGGTACTGGAAGACCAAGTACCTCATATTATTCTAGAACCAAGCAAGTTGAAGATTGTTATTTACAAACTCAAAGTTTCAAAGCATGCATTGATTGTGTTCAGCTCTGTAGAGTCTTTAGGCAAGTGTGGGAGTTGGCTGAAGTGGGGTACATCATTCCTGTGCATTTTTTAATGGTTCTTATTGTCTTTCCATATTCATCTCTATTACCAACAGTAATGAACATTCAATACATTAATAGAACCACTACAATGTGCTAAGACTGTGCCATGAAAGAAACTAGCTTTTCATTGAAAATAAGAGGTATTAATTCTCATCTATTTTGATTCCCCTCACGTATTACTCAGAAGCCTCTCACTTCCTTAAAACCTCCGAGGCAAGAAAACTGTAATAACAACTGAGGCAAGACTTTTGACATTTCAGAAGCTTTCTCCACATCTGCTCAGCATTGGCAGGTTTGTCACAGGAAGGACATTTTCACCCTGTTTTAGGTTATCGAAGACAATTAAAGTGATGACCCTCATTGGCCATCCTGTCACTCAGGGTCTCTGGAAGGTGCCACTCATCTCTTCTCATTCTTCCTTTTCTCTTCTGCGATGTGGGCAGAAGAAAGGAAAGGCTGTCCTGAAGGGGATCCATGCTGCATCTTTTTTTCCACAGAGAAGATTTCTCAATTTGCTCTGAAGGAAACATTATCCCCTCAATTAATTCACAGCTAGGGACTTGTTTAAATATACAAAACTTTTACATGTTTTTAATACAAACTCATCCAGAATTTTTTCTACTTAAGAGTACAATTTTAAACAAAATAAACAAATGGGATTTTAAAGGGTTTCCTAGAGAGTATGATCATTTTGAGGAAAAATACTTTCTTTTTTAGCAAAAGTACAGTGGGGATTCTTGGATTCATGGGATTTTTTTGAAAGGCCCAAATAAATATTTTTAATATCTTGACTGTCTTAGTCATGAAATTTTAGCCTCTAACTTCCTCAAATTTCAGAGAGTAATTTTCATATTCCTTTGAAAATTAATAATTCTCACCTTGTTGAATCTCTTTATTCTCTCTATATACAAATGTGAATAGACTGTGTCCATTTTCACTTTTATAATCACCTTCACTTGAAAAAGAGTAATATAGTTAGAATTGTTGGTGCCCAGGCTAACATAAATTACATGAACTTAAACAAGTAAGAGTATTCACCTGTAAGGAAGGATCCTGATATCAGCGGTTTGATTCAGTCAGTGGCTGCACCAACTCACCTGTATCTCAGGGTTAGGCTTTCTCAGCTTTTCTGGTTTAATAACTTTAATATGACAGTCTATAGCCTGTGGTTGTCAGCAGTTTTCTCAACCTCAGCATCATATTTCAGGTAATAACAGGAAGAAGGACGCCGTGTCTCAGAGGCTATATTCATCACATTACCGCCTGTATAAACCAGTAAGCTCAGAGAGAGCAGATTGAGGATGCTTCTGTGGCCATATTCTTTGCTGGAACGCAGTATCCAGCACCTTCAGGTTAATGGAGGGAAGGTTGATTTCATATCTGTTCACTGAGATTTCAGTCCAGAGTTGGCTAGCTCCAAGTTCAAGCAGCACAGTGGAGAAACTGTTCATGGAGGGCAGACACAAAGCAGCAACAACAGTAAACCTCATTTTCCCTTTTATCCGTATCCAGGTCACAAAGTATTTGGGGGATACCACCACACACAGGGTGGACCTTTCCATTATCCACATGCAGGACTATACTAAACCACACAGTGGACTAATTTAGTGACAAACACCCTTAGGTCTCAATGTCACACACCCTATGTTCAGCCAGTTCCACAAAGTCCTGCCATGAGCTCATGCAGATTTGGATTTGGGGGAACATCTAGTTGCAAGCTGCAACATAGAACAGCTGAACCACATGAGATAAAGACACCACACCATGATGAGAGGCTATAGCAAAGCAAAGATGTTTAACTCATGCTCTGGTACATAAGAAGAGGAAGAACCTGAAAGAAAAAGCCAGAGTCCACATATACATCCCAAGGTCACTCCTTCAAGACACAACCAGATACACGCACAGTGCACTTCACTACTCCTCTGGGCAACTGCCAAGCTCATCAAGCTGAGAAGCCACTTGAACCACCACAGTGTCTTCTATAAAGCACAACATATTAATTCAATGGCAAAGGTTGCTTCTGTGTTCTGCTTGTTTCCTAAACAGAGTTTATCAACATTTTAATATGTAAGAGACACTAAAAGTGTAAATAATTCATAATTGTTTTGGTAACTATATAGTGAATCTTAATTCACACAAGCCATGCTTAATGACCACAAACATCAGGCTCTGGGGAATGGCTTC
>PVIR01018631.1:0-33115 GCA_004026965.1 Petromus typicus | reverse complement strand
GTGTTAGAGGCCATTCTGGGCAAATTAGTGAGCTCCTATCTCAAAATAAAGGGTCTGAGATGTAGCTCACAGTCTCCAGGACTGAAGAAAGAAGTGGAAATTGGAGAAGAAATGATTCCCAGGTCCTAAAGAAACATTACCAGACATTGCAAAGAATCTATAAAAATCTAAATCACTTCTCTACAGACATCTAATGCAAAATGCTGAAACTAAGGCTTCTGTTCCAAGAGCACTAGTGGTATGGTTGGGATTTACCAGCCAGGATACGGCCATGATGAGGGGCAGGTCTATCACGCATCTCCAAGGTAGAAACCCCCAAATCCCACCGGAAGACCAGCATCGCACAGGGCTTGTGAACACGCTGTTGAGCACTGGAGCCCGTGCGTGGCTTTAGCATCTATGAGCTGGGGCAATATGGACCTGGGATGGCACACGGCAGATGAGGTGGGAAGTACCTGGGCGTATGGCAAGGGCCTGGCCTGAGCTGTGGGCTGGGCCACACAGATGTGGAATGGAGCCCTTACCTTGATCACTGGGGTGACCTGGGGCCAATGCCCTCGCGCTTGTTTCCCCTCTGAAAAGGAGGATGAGGTGGCTGAGCCCAGACCCCACCTGAGAAGCCAGGCTCCTAATGCAATGCCCCCTTCTCTGCAGTCACAGTAGAGGGCACCGATTGGGCTGGGTGTGCTTGTCATTGCCTTTCCCCTTGGTCTCTGTGGGCACCTCTCTGCCTGGAACTGCCTGATGCCAGGGTCCTGCACCCTGAGAGCTCCTTGTAGGCTGAGCAGTTGCAGCAGTTTGTCCATTGCCCTAGGCTTGCTGAGCGGTGGTCTTTGGAATCTAGGTCATTTTTTTCTTTTTAATTGATTTTATTAGTACATTTTATTCATATAATCTAGGGCATTTTGGGCGAGTGAACAAAATGTTTCTAAACTCGTAAAACTGAAGACCACTTTCAAATATTTCTGTAGATGTCAACAGTTACAATAATCAGACTTCTGGTTCAGGAAGATCCTAAAAGACTGAAGGTGTAACCACTGAGGCACGTTGGGACTGAGGCGCACAGCTTGCTGCCACCCTGTACCCACTGCCTTCTCTTCCCTATGAACAGAGCCGAGATGGTGCCCAGGACTGTAACACGCTCTGCTGTCTCTCACTGTACTGAAGCAGGCTTGCAGGTGACACGGTGGAGATCGAAGCCAAAGTCTTCTGGGACTCCTGGGAAGTCCTGCTTTGCTGTCACAGTGCCGATGGGGCCTTGCTCCAGGTCCATCTCCTCCTCCTGTTCCCTTTCTGGAATATGAATATAATAGGTGGAACTGCTACAATCATTTCCAGACCATGAAGGAAAGACCAGGATAATTATAGAGCTGTTGACAGTTGCGAGCTATAGAATCACCCCTGGCCATAGCCTTCTTCTGCACTTGTTTTCTGAAGAGCAGTAAATCTCGCTAAATGTCCACTTGGTTGTTTATCCATTACTCTCACTCAGATGCATCTCCAAATGGGCACACTCTGATTCTGTTGGTTTTAGCATTTTATTCAGGCTGGTCTACATGTTGTCACGTTTATATCCACCATGACAAGGTAGCTCGAATATTTACAAATTAAAAACGGGAACATTTTCTTTCATTACAAGACAGCATGACTGGAACACAGCTGTGGCAAACTGTTCTGATTTCTTGTGTTTAATCAATTACATTTGGATACCCTACGCCAGATCTGGCAGGTGATCTGGAACCTCAGGTGTAAAAATCTGATCTCTTCTCAGCACCCATTTCTCTCCTGTTCATCATAATTCAGAAATGTCTGTATAAGTGACATTTACCAAAGTTTTGATTTTAGGATAAAATTATGTTTTTAATTCCACAAAGCTTCTGACTACTCTGATACCATTCTTTTAAATATCAGCACATACTCATTATGCCTGGCTGGTGCTGAGTGTGGTATTTTCATGCCTGGGTGCAGCATGCTCAATTAGTTCTAACCATCTCCCATCCTCAGTCCCTTGCCTTGCAGTCACTATTGTTCAGGCTGGGTGTTTTTTTTTTTTTTGTTGTTGTTGTTTTGTTTTTGAGACAGGGTCTCAATTTGTAGTTCAGGCTGGTCCTGAACTCAGCCTGGAACTCAGCAAACCTCCTGCCTTTGCCTCCTGAGTGCTGGGATTACAAGTATGAACCACCATGCTCGGCATTGTGGTATGTGATACTGGTTGCTGGTGGGTGTGAGTCACCATGCTGGGCATTGTTGTATGTGATTACTGGGGATTGAAACTGGGACCTTGTGCTTGCAAGGCAGGCGCTGGAACCACTGGGCTAAATCCCTGGCCCTCAGGTTGGGTTTTATTATCCACATGCAAGGATATGAGGTACTTGTCATTCTGTGTCTACCTTGGTTTGCTGGACATGACCAACTCCATTCCATCCTTTTTGTTGTAAATGACATGGTTGATTTTATCTGCCTGAATAATACTCCATTGTACGTATATATTTTCTTTGTTGATGGGCATCTAGGCAAATTCTGACCTCACTATTGTGCACAGTGTCACAATAAGTAAGGTCTCCTAGGATGCTGACTCTCTTTCCTTGGCTCTGCATCCAGGAGCAGGACAGCTATACCATACAGTAGTTCCATTTGCATGTGTTCTGAGCAGTCTTCATACTGCTCTCTCTCGTGGCTACTACTTTACACTCCCAGCAGGGTGTAAGACTTCTTTGTCCCCATATTCTCTCTCACCTGATTCCGGATATACAGCTGTAATTATTTTATAAATACCTTCCACTGTGACTTGTGCTCCCCTCTGTAGCACTCTGCTGGCAGCTCAGCGGACTTTCTGTAGCGGGGCTGCCCCTGGCCGGCTCCTGCTGATGGAGTGCATGGCTGTGACGGGCTCAGTTTCTAGGCCTGGCACAGCCCCTGCGATCTCCCCACACACAGCCCTCTGCACTCTCTCCCTCTCTGGTGGGGGGAACGGAGACTCCCATGACGATCTCGGGAGCTGGATGCTGACCCCAGGATGGTTGGCATCTTGGCAGGAAGGAGTGGGCTGCCACACAATTCATCCGCCCAGAACTGTGAGATAAACTGTTTTGGGTTTGTGTCCTCGTACTTATCTGCTGTAAGTGTAGGAAGAGTTGTGTTGTGTGTACTCTGACAGCTTCTTGGGGCCTCCGGGGTGATGCCTTGCCTTCTAAGCAAATGAGTAGCTGCTCTTCCCACAGTGGGGCGCCGGGCTCCAGATGCAGACAGTGGCATGTTTCTCATACTCTGGCGTCACAGGCCTCAGCCCACATTTCTCCCACTCTCCGTCTCCTGGCCACATTCTTTCCAGAGGAAGTGTCTTCTCCCTTTGCCCCCTCCAGTCTGTGTTGCCTTCAGATGGGTGCTCGTAGCCCAGCAGCCCTGGCTGCCACCGGCTTTGGGCCTGGTTTTACGTGCCTCTGCCTGGGAGACCAGGAAGGACTCCAGATCACTCAGGCCAGGGATTCACAAGGGCTTTTAGAACAAAACAACACTTTGCTTTCTTTCAACTTATGACGTTGGCTACGACTCTTCTGACTGAGGTGAGAATGGTGGTGGGGAAGCTTCTCATCACAGTGCCAGGCAGTTCTGAGTGGAGAGCGAAACGTCACTAGGAGCTTTGCTGTCACTGATACTTCCTGCAGTGTGCAGAGTGTCCCTCCCGCAGCTGAGCCCAGCAAAGCACCACACCTGGGGAAGAGCAGAGCCCAGGCTGTGGGCTGAGAACTGTACAACTGTGGGAGCAGCCAGGCAGCGCGCCAGATCTCAGGATGGAGGGACACCAAGACTCGGGTTTACAGACTCAAGCGAAGGACTCAGCGCACCACCGTGGGAGCAGCTGTCTCCTAGGCCGATCGGGTTGCGTCCTGTACAACACAGCCATGGAGAAACCTCCCAGGTGGAAGGACATTGTGTAGGCTCTCCGTGGTCAGCTGAATCCTGAGCATCACTTGCAAATACCACGACTCACACGTCAGTAGGCACAGAAAGCTCGCGCCACTCATGGTGGCGGAGGGAGCCTGGACCCCACAGCTGCTGTTCCCTGGCCTGTCAGGGGACAGGCCTGTCAGCTGCCCCTGGCCTGTCAGCCCTAATGAAGATTTACTGGATCCCTGATAAACTCCCACTGCCTTGGCTGGCAAAGTGGTGACTAACTGGGGAGAAAGGAAGCTGTTGGTCAGAAGGTCTCTGGCTTCCCAGAGGCCCGAGTTTTGTTAAAATCAACACTGACAATGTGTTTCTGCACATTTTTATTTACAAAGAGGGATGTTGCCTTACAAACATAATGCAGTTAACTCCGTCAGTGCAGATTTACTCTATGTTCATGAAAAAGTATATAAATATATTACAAGATATTCTATGTAGTAAACATTAGAAAATGATACAGTAAACATTTTCTACTTTCTTCTATACCAATATTACGTCATTTAAAGCTTAAATACTGGTTTCAAGTATTCCCTATAAAATAACTCCATTAAAATACTGGAAAAAATTTTGCTATAAACAAGATTGGTACATTAACAAGAGACTCAGTGTGTCCTTGTAAGAAGCAGGTGCTACCTTTAGCCCTAATATCTGCCGCTTTCAGTTAGTGTTAAACATTTCATAGTTACCATAGGTGAATGCAGCTGCATAGACAGCACGTGACATCACTACTGTGAGAATGACCTGCGAGGTCAGGAAGTCAGCAGAACGGCTCTGCACGCAGCTGCTCTGCAGTGGGGAGTGCGGGGGTCTCGCGGAGGCCAAGGGGAGATGTGGTGGCACCGGGAGGCCGCTCCAGGACATCATGCCGGAAGCTGGAGCTGCTTTTTCTCCTCTTCTTCAGCCTGAAGACGCGTGAGGACATAGAGGATGACTTGATAGCAGAAGATGTATTGATCCTGTGGGGGAGGGAGGATGGGAGAGACAGACTTCAGATGTGCCTTGGGATTTTCCTACATAGCTGTCAGCACTATAGGGGGTGGTGTATGGGTTTTTAAAATGGGGAAAAATTTTAAGTGCTAGGTATAAAGAGCAAGTCACAGAATTACTTAGTGTCACACAAATGATTAACAAAGTAGAAACTGAATTCACATAATGAGGGAAAAAGCCTGAGGGTTGGGGGTAGAACTTCCAGAGGTAAGTGAAATTGCTCCAATTGGTGGGCTACTTCTATTTTTGTGCTCTGATAATATTTCATGGAAACATAAACATAAAATTTCTGAATTTACTGAAACTCATCTTGATGTTTTAAAAGGTCAAAGAAATAACTAAGAAGGTAGTAAAATAATTTTATTTAAATATTCTGGAGAAAAAGAACTGGAAATAAGTATGCTTATAGAAATCAAATTTTTTTTCAAAATACAAGTAGCAGGTCTGGGGATTCAGCTTAGTTATGCCACACGCCTGCTTGGCAAGCACAAGGTCTTGAGTTCATGCCTCAGTACTCCCCCACAAAACAATAATAAAAAACTAACCAACATAGAAGTAACAGGTTTTTCTTTCAATATTTTGGAAGAAAAAAATATAGAAATTAAAGATTTTTGAAAAATGAATCTTTGTGGTAAAACTAAGTTGCTATAGGGATCTGAGTTATTCTGTTACTTGACAAGAAACACATGAATCTGCTGGAGATTTAGCTCAGTGGTATCATTCCCACCTTGCAAGTACAAGGAGTCTGAGTTCAATCCCTGGTACCGCCAAAAAGCTCCCCTCCTAACAAACAAAAACCCACAGATGAATCGAAAATAAGTAGGAAAAATGAACAACACATTAAATGGAAGCTGGGAGTGGTGGCGCATGCCTATGATCCTAGCAGTTGGGAGGCTGAGGCATGAAGATTGTTGCAAAGCCAGCCTTGGCTGCATAGTGAGTTTGAGGTGAGCTTGAATTATATAGCAAGACTTTATCTCAAAAAGAAAAAAAAAAACTATAGTAGTTACACATATGTAAGCACAAAATGTGTGTATGTGTATTTAGGACACAGGATGCAGAACATCTTGTAAGACATCAATGCTCTCTGAAAGTGGGACTACAGGAGGCCATTCCATTGCCTTTCTGCTCGCCTGTCTTCTACCTTTGCTGTGCTTCCCACGTTCAGCTGTGCCTCTCTCACACCATGCACAACCCACTACGTGTCCTTTCTCTTCACACCTACTGCTCTGCATGGGGCCAGTCCTCAGGCCATCTGAGCGACCCCCCTTCTAACGCGGCACGTCCTCCCTGGGACAGGTCTTCTTTAATCCAGCAGCCAGACTGATCCGTTAGCGTGTGAGCCAGGCCACAGTCCCATTCAGAGGACTGCACCGACCCGAGCACACAGCAGCTCACCTCGGTCTGCACCATCCCATGCCTCTGCAGCCGCATGCAGCGCACCAGGTCGGAGATGCTGAACTGTGCGGGAGATAGAGGGCTTGTTAGACAGGAGGACGGTCACGGCTGAGCCCAAGAACTCACAGACGGATGGTGCAGAACTCCACACCATGTACTGTTGTTTCTCTGTTTCTGGAAACAGTCTTGGAAAGTGACTTGGTGAACGGACTGTCATCATTTATGATTTCTCTTAAGAATTAGAGCAGGTTGTTCTACTTGAGAATCTTCGACAGGAACTTTCTTCCCTAGAAAGCTAACTAATTTTTTATAATTTAAAAAGCAGTATAAACTATTTTCTTACAGAATAAAACTAGATTTTAAAATTTTAGCTCACATTTAAGAGTTGGAAACAAGAGAGAAATAGAGTTTGGTTTTGTTCTAACTCTGCCATAAAAAATGGTAAGTTTGAATCATTTATATTTAAATGGACATACCTTGAGGATATCCTCATAAGTGAAATAAATAGGTCAAAGATAGGTAAATATCGCATCTTTTCTCTAGTATGAGAAAATAAAGATGTAAATGAGTTCTAGAATTCTATGTTATATATTGTGAAATAGAAAATACTCAAAGTGAAATAGGGTGAAGGGGGAAAAATAATGAGATTATAACAAAAAAGAAAGGAAACAAAATTTATGTATATGGGGGGGTGGTAGGGTGGGTAGGGCTATGGGAAAAAATGAGAAGTTGTGTCTTATACTGGTACAAATCCCCATTATGGAATGCAATCATGATGCGTATATGTAATGTACCAATAAAGATTTCAATTATAAAAAAATTATGATAGTAAATATAATAGCATTTAAGGTTGCTTTTTACTAAAATCTTTTATTTATATATTACATATAGTACTATATATTACTATAGTACTATATACTACTATAGTACTATATATTACTATAGTACTATATTATATTAGCAATTACATATATATGTATACATACATATACACAAAGATATTCTGACTTTTTAAAAAATTTTTTAAAATCTTTATTGGTACATTACATATACGCATCATGATTGCACTCCATAATGGGGATTTGTCCCAGTATAAAACACAATTTAATTCTCATTTTTTTCCCATAGCCCTACCCACCCTACCACTCCCCCCATATACATAAAATTTGCTTCCTTACTTTTTTGTTACAATCTCATCATTTTTCCCCCTTCTCCCTATTTTACTTTGAGCATTTTCTATTTCACAATATCTAACATACAAATTCTAGGACTCATTTACATCTTTATTTTCTCATACCAGAGAAAAGATGCGATATGTACCTATCTGTGACCTATTTATTTCACTTATGAGGATATTCTCAAGGCATGTCCATTTAAGTATAAATGATTCAAACTTATCATTTTTTATGGCAGAGTAATACTCCATTATGTAGAAGAACCACAGCTTTTTTATCCAGTCTCCAGTTGATGGACACTTGGGCTATTTCCAAGATGTAGCGATCACAAATTGGGCTGCTATAAACATGGGTGCACATATATCACTGTGATATGAATCTTTTAATTCTTGTGTGTATATACCTAGCAGGGCAATGGCTGGGTCAAATGGGACCTCCAATCCTAGCTTTTTGAGAAATCTCCAAACTGATCTCCACAGGGGTTGTACGAGTCTACAGTCCCACCAACAGTGGAGAAGGGTTTCTTCTTCTCCGCAGCCTCGCCAACATTTGCCGTTGGCTGATTCTGAAATGGCAGTCATTCTATGTGGAGTGAGATGAAATCTCAATGTTGTTTTCATCTACATCTCTCGAATGACTAATGATGTTGAGCATTTCTTCATATGCTTCTTAGCTGTTCTTCCTCTGAAAAATATCTGTTCGTTTCAGATGGCCATTTTTGAATTGGGTCATTAAATTTGGGTGGGCTGATTTTTTTGAGCTCTTTATATATTCTAGATAGTAGCCCTTTGTCTGAGGAACAGCTGGTAAAGATTTTTTCCCACATTGTTGGTTGCCTTTTTGCACTGTTGGTGGTTTATTCTGACATTTTAAATAGGTTCTATACTAACAGGCTTGAAAGTAAGATTACACTTTTATTTCTTGGTTTAGTAATAACCTTTTAACTAGGAGTAACTGTTTAGAGATGGACTTCTTAGTATTAACTTATATAATAAAATATACATTCCTTACCCATACATAATAATTGCAACTGCAAAAAAACCCAACAGCTTTCCTTTCAGAAACATCTTTTCTTCTATCCTTGAGTACAAGGTGGAAACAATTCTGATGTCACCTCATATAAGCCTAACACGACAGGGCAACATGCCCCCCATGGAAACAGCATTAAAGAGTCGGTACCATCGTCACTCCGGCCACTCGCCCGCTCAGCACCTGTCTCGTACTCACTTCCAGGTCCTGACTGATCAGCCCGAGGACCACGTCTATGCATATCAAGGTCCCCGAGCGCCCGATGCCAGCGCTGCAGTGCGTGATGACCGGGCCCGACCTATGGACGCGCCTCATGTAGGAGATGAAGGTGAGCAGGGCGTCTGGCTGAGAGGGTGTGTCGTGGTCAGGCCAGGCAGTGAAATTCAGGTGGAAGATGCGTCGCACCTCTCCTGTCTGAAAGGCAGAAAGCAGTAAGTACGCTGTGTCGTACCCTGTTCACAGGTAACTAGTTTTTAATATTATTTTGTCCTTTCGTGGCTTTTAGTGGCCCTGGAGGTTGAACACAGGTCTCTGCACTGAGGGACGGCTTACTCCTCCTTTCTGAACCCTGTCTACTGTGAGAGGGGCTCACTGAGTTGCTGAGTGGCATGGGCTGGGCGTGGACCCGAGATCCTCCCAGGTGCCTCACCACACACCGACCGCTCCTTCACATTCTGCTCTGTATGCTGAGCCAGGTCCACAGGGAAGCCGAGACACATGGGAGACCTCACAAGGGGGCCGCTGCCCCACGCTTTCTGTGCATGTGGTGGCCGGGCAGGACTCAGGGCCACTGTGTGCAAGGGCTCCCCCGCCAAGCCACACCTCAGCCAGTGTGGTCAGTCTCAGGGCCACTTTCTCTTTCCCACTGGAATGCTGTTCCCCAGTGGCCCCTCTGCTCCTCACAGTTCCTCTTGGTGCTGCCCCTCGGGCTGCCTGACCTGAGGAAGAACTGCAGGTGCGTCTCCCCGCCACAGCCATCTGTCCTTTCGCACTTGACATTTCCCTCAGCACTGGCCCCTCCTCACTGGGAAGCAGAGTCCATGCTGTGTTGTCCCCAGGCAGAGCTCTGAGACTGCGGTGCCCTCAGGGCCTAGCCCTCTGAGGGCGCAGAGCTGCTGTACCCCCCGAGTGACGGGTGAGTGAACTGAGTATGGAGGCTGCTGTGTGCTGAAACAGCAGGTACTCAGAACATATGCTTTTCAATTAAAAAGGGAGGTGTGACTTTCATTCTAGAGGAACTGTCAGGCTCCATTTACACAGCACTCACAGAGCTGATGTTTCCAGGAAGTCCACACTCTGGGTTTCAGTGAAGCCCCCAGCAGGGTCCGGCACCGCGGCTCAGGTGACTGGGCAGGGTCAGCAAGTGGCCTCACTTAGGGCAGCATGCTCATTTGGGCTAAGCTACTCAGTTACATGGCTGTAGGACGAAGCACCCACAGGACCACTGTTTATGTTGCAGTTGTCCGCATTTCCTAAACATGGTAGCCACCGTTAGGGGAGATTATTTTGTACTCTCATTTTTAAAAAACAAGGTCCAAGAGCTCAATTAGATGTTTGACCTTGAACAAGAAAGTTTCTATCCTGCAGCTTCTGAGCCATTTTGCGCTATCACTAGCAAGGATGATAAATGATCACAGGAAAGATTGTGTTTTCATTTTCCTACAGCAAGTCCTGGAGGAAAACTTCTAAACACACTTAAAATTTACTTGTTAAAAGAAGAAGTTCCACTGCACTGGAAACCAGGATAGTGGCTTTATCTAGAAACCAGGAGGCGATTGTGGAAAGGCCTGGTTCCGAGAAGGAGCCAGTCTTGGAGCTCACCCGAATGTCTTCCAAGGTCATCGCCCGCACCACAAAGCCCTTCAGCTGCTGCGTCCGCTCCAGGGCCAGGCGCAGCCTGTCATTGGCCATTGTGGTTTTGCCTAGAAGGTTGGGCCAGTAGCGCTGGCATTTGATTTTTTCTCCTTCCACTTCTTGCGTCATCATGGCTATCACTGTGGATTTTTGCTCCCAAATCATCTGCCAGAAATCTCCAACGGTTATGGGGAGAGGCCCCTGGCAGGCAATGTAGACAAACTCCTCTCGGCCCACGGGAATCTTGATGAAGCTGGCATTGATGTAGCCCCCGTCATTGCCAAGGGGCACCCTGGTAGCGTCATCTGTGGAGGTGCCACCGCAAAACATCAATAGTATGCACTTCTGGGCAAGAGGCTCGGGGCACGGGAGCTCCCTAGCACCACCGATACAATCGCAAACCCACTTTCACAGCAGCCTATTTCAAATTTCTGCACAGCTAAATTATTTTATATTTATTTCTTTCACTCATGTTGCACTCTTATCTATGATGCAAGCATATATGAAATTTAGTATTTATTATTTACATAGATTTGGTTTAAGGAATGAAAGTTTATAGGCACATTGAGAACTTCAAAATAAGTAATTAGAAAAAAAGCAAAAGTATTTTTGCTACTTCTATGCCAATGTTTTAATGCTGATAACAGTAATAAAACCACCAAATGACAATGCTGCTTTTCATAGAACACAAGTCAGTATTCTCATGACACTATGAAGTAGTTACAACAGGTATTACTGGCATAATTAACTCTGGTTTGCCTGGCCTTTGTCTAAATGGGCAAAGGATATTAGATAGGATATGAAAGAATTAAACAAAAAAGTATGTAAAGTATGTGAGCTCTTCTACTAAAGTCATAAAGTGAGTGGTTTATTCTAGATAATAAATTTACATGTATATATACATTAAAATAATTTTTTGTTTTAATATCTACCAAATTAAAAATTTTGAAAATCAAGGTTTCACTACGTGGTTCAGGCTGGCCCTGAACTCAAGGTAATCCTTCCATCTCAGCCTCCTGAGTGATGGAATCAAAGCATGTGACACCATGCCTAGCCATAAAATCTTCCAATTGGTTTCAAAAACCACCCTACAATTGTGTTCTATTACTTGACTTTTCTAAGTCTGTGTTGTTTAGTTTGTGGAATCTAGACCACACATTAGTTTTGTTTTTATGCTTTATCTCATTCAGACTTCTAAATACTCATTTGGCCATACTCATTTTTTGCCTTAAAATAATTCCCATGTACTTCCTACCAAACCATTTAAAAATGTTGTCTCAGACTTGTTTCTTGCAAGAAATTTTCCAAGATTAACTTCTGTCTTCCTTCCTGGCTGACAAAATCCAGCTATATTGTTATTATTACATGATTTGTTACTATTGGGGCCAGTGGATCATATATGTTATAATCCAAGAATATAAAATTTAACTGACAGTAACCATAAGAAGTTGCTGGAGTTTTCTTTCCTTTGTGGTTCTGGGGATCCAGTCTAGTGATTAGTGACTAAGTTACCAGTATTGCTGGGCAGGTATCCTACAGCTGAGCCATCCCCACACCTCAAGACTTTAATTTTTACACACACACACACACACACACACACACACACACACACACACACTCAATGCATTGTTCATTGGTGAAATGAATAAAGTATGGGCTAAAGTAAGTGCTTTTATAATTCAAAATCTAATGCAGCATGGCCAGGCGTATAATCCCAGCACGTGAGAAGGGAGGCAGGATTACTGCAAGTTTGCGGCTAGCCTGGACCACACAGTGACTTCGAGGTCATCCTGAACTACACGGCAAGCAAGGAAGACTATCTCAAACAAAACAGAACAAGTCTAACACAGCCTGGTTGTATTATTATATGTGAATACATAGTTAACAATTACAACAGACATCTGCAAATTTAAGTGGAATGAATTGATGGTAGTTGTGATGCACGAATCCAAGAAAATGCTCATCTGCCCAGAAATCAATCTATTTATTTCTTTATTTTGGGTGTTTTATTTCTTAATTTTGGGTGTGCAGTGCAAGGAACTGAACTTAGGGCTTTGCATATGCCAGGCAAGCACATCTGCAGTTCTACAACCCATATTTTAAAAAGGATTTTAAAATTACTGATTTGGCATCACAAATTAATTTCAAGTATAATAATCAAAAAAAATTCCAGAACATCTTAGGATTTCAGACTTTTAGAATGTATAGCTGATGTAAAAATAAATTCACACTGTGTATCTGCTAAAGTAGATCTCTGAATGTGTGTATATGTACACACTCATGTGAGAGGTAGGCTGAAATTTTAAACAGTTTGAAATAAATTGAACATACATTCAATCTGAAGCCAGATAGAAACTTACAGGGAAGTATGTTTTTATATCTGTTCTTCCTTCTGTTTTCCTTAGTCTGCCCAATTAGGCACTGATCCAGAGGTTTTAATTCTTGAAGATTCTATAAACAGAAATGGAAATAAGATTTGTTGAGAAAGGTATAACTGAGCAACTAAAAATGCTGTTAGTGTGTGGGATGGATAACTGGCTGATCAGGGCTGATTTGGGGTATTAATAGAAATGTCTTAAATAAACCTAAAATCAGTACTGAATTGATCAGTCAGTGTCGAAATCTATTACAAGTACCTTTCACTGAACATGTAGTCAGTCAACTAATGTTATGAGAGAACACTTTCTGTCTCAAGTTCTCATTTTAGTTTAAAAACCTCTGTGATACTATTTTAGAAAAAATATATCATTTTGGCTTAACGTAATGATACAGCACACAGTTCCCTGAGAGTATTGTCTGTTGGGTCGCATCTGTGGTATTGTGCTCAGAGTTCTGAAGTCAGTTCTTTCTACTTTTCATTCACTTCCTTCTTCAAAAAATGCACACTGAGTGTTCATCAAAGACACAGTTCTGGGAGTGCAGCTGTGAGAGCGAAGATGGCCTTTGTGGAGCTCACCTCCAGCTCCCTGGAGGGGACCCCTTGATCCAGCAGGCCCCGCAAAGTCTGAATGACAGATTTCAAGCTGGCACCGGTATACCTCCCCGCGGGCGCCACTCTGATGACAGGAAGTGCAGCCAGCTCCTCACTGGTCAGGAACAGATGATCTAGCAGCAGGGCAGAAGAGGATGACTCTTTAAAAACATTTTCTCCAGAATTGATCTGACTACCAAGTGCCTTAACTTGGACCTATTTTCACCTCCGTTAGTTTTACAAAAGGAGGAATCTTGGAACACAAGAGCACTAGTAAGCAGCACTGTAGGCAGGCCAGTGAGTGTGGTGAGCGTCAAAGTCTTTCCATAGTGCTGCTATCAATCTTCATACAGTGTGTTTAGAAATACTTAAGGCTTTGATTCCTAGTTACTTATGTTTTTAAAAAAGTTTATGTTGCTTCTTTTTCTCTTTATTTCAATGAAATAAAGAGATATTTACGCTTTTTAAGAGGAAAACATATGTACCTTAGTGCAGCCATTTCGTTACAGACTTTGATGATGTGGCCATTGTGTAGCCAGAGTAACGCTGGACACCATGAGAGGTGCAAGGCTGATCAGCGCTGGGCAGAGTGTGGCAAAGGAATTGACAAGAACATGGTCTAGACATGGTCTACCCATGTTGAAAAGGGGTTATTTCGATACTTTGAATTTAAAAGATACTTCAAGTGGGAAAACTATACTCTTTCATGATGCATATACCATTTTTAATATAAAATAGGGAAATAAAGACAGAATGGTTCTCCACTGGCTCAGTAATAAAATGAGCAAGTGGTCACAATGAGAAGAGACCAACTGATTTTTTTTTTTTCCAGTACTCAGGATTGAACTCAGGACCGTGCACTTGCCAGGCAGGCCACTGAGCTACATCCCCAACAGGCACTCAAGGAAAAAACCCCCTACCTTTCTAGGTGTCCACAAGGGCAAAATTATGGCTCTGTGTTTCCATGGAAGGCATCTGTACATTGACTGTGTGCTCTACTCCAAACCACTGAGCACTTCGGACTACTCCTATGTGAGTAACCTGGTTTCATAGTGAATGCTGCTGCTCGTGTGGGTGGTTCAGCTTTATGTATAGAACCAAATGATGCACGTGGACGGTGAAAGACCATCCATGTATTCTGAAAGTCACTTCCAGACATGGTCCTGCCCAGCATTTCAGTGAATGAAGTCTAATAAACCCTTGCCTGTTTTGGAGTCTTCACGGTCTGTGGCTCCCACCGGCAAGTCGCCACTTCCTGGGGTTACCTTGTCCTCTTCCGTCTTGCCTTCCTGTGACTTTTGCAATGAGCTGTATTAACAAAACATATGTAATGTTTTCTCTTTCTCCACGAAATACATTTAAAAATCACGGCCCCAACCTTTTATTTTCACTGAAACTATTACAGTATTTTAAAAGATTATCTGATTTAAAGAAACCCGAATCCGTAATTCCTAAAATTATTGGTAGATACACACTGAACTGAGGCGCAGAAAAGTTTAACCCAGATTCCATTCTGTCCTCACGCAGACCCCAAGCTTGGGTCATGGGGACTGAGAAGATGCTGTGTCCACTCCCACCCTCCGCGGCATGAGGGGTGTCCATATGCTGGCTCACCACCCATCATGAGCGTGGCAAGGTCTACCCTCACTCAGAGAAATACTCAAGTGTAGCCTGAGGGTAACCCAGGGGGCACTGCTTCATCTGGCACACACATGGTGGAAGGAAACTCCCCTGAGTTCCACTATTCTCGGGGTATGTGGCAGATGGCATCCCTCTGAGAAGGGTGGAGCAACTGGTAGAAAAGCAATGTCCTTTACTGAGGGGGATGAAAAACGACTACATACAAGTGTTTTTTTGTTTTTTTTTTTTGAGACAGGGTCTCGCTTTTGTAGTTCAGGCTGGCCCTGCGCTCAGCCTCCAACTCACATCACAGCAATCCTCCTGCCTCTGCCTCCCGAGTGCTGGGATTACAGGCGCGAGCCACCACGCCCGGTACCGTGGTTTGTGGTGCTGATTGCTGCTGGGCGTGAGTCTCCACGCCCAGTATTGTTATGTGGTTACCGAGGACTGAACCCGATTGTGCTTGAAGACAGGCGCTGGAACCACTGAGCTAAATCCCTGGCCCATAAGTTTGACACATCTTCCCAAACTTCTGCGAGTCGGGAGGACGCGGAGCGCTTCTATCGGATGACACACACACACTAAGCAGGATGCGACCCAGGGCCCCAGGGTGGGCAGCGGCATGGCAGTCAGCTGCTGTGTGGTGGGCGCCTCTTCTGCTGCAGCGCCCCCGGTGTGCCCTGTGTAAGCGCTGCATCCCTAGGCTGGTCTGTGCTCCAGCGCGCAGGCGAGCACCCGTTTGGAGATCCTTCCCTCCCTCGCCCAGGTCTTCCTCATTCTTTTGAATGTTTGCTCAGTATTTCACTGCAAGAGTGCATGCTAACTTACAGTTTCTTTTAGGGTATTTTGCTACTATAAATAAAGTTTCAATTCTGCATTATGAGTAATATCCTAAAAGAATATTGAATTCTTCTGTAGAAAGGTCTCGTAACACGTATAGCAGTGAGACACTCCTAGATATAACATTACTGGGTTGAAGGGGATGTGTCATTTTTCTTTGATCTATATCCCTAATCTCTGTAAACTATTCTGTTTACATTAAGAAATATTAACGATTATAACTAATCGCCTTCATGATTTTAGATATTAAAACAGAAACAAGTACATCCAAGAATTAGTAACACGGAAACAATTTTATATTTTAATTTTCATCTGTCTCCCCATGAGCCTACACTAAATTTACCTTTCCCCTTTCTCCTCTTTGTTTGGCTAACAAAGCCTAAGAGGCGCCTGTTAATTGAGACCCCTCTTTTTTGGTATTTACTAATCATTAGGTTATCATTAATCATCAGATTAATGTAAACATACAGTTAATTGGCACCTCCCTGTCTAACTTAGTAAAAAATTCACTGTCACTATGCCTTTCTAGGAAAATGAAAGTAGTGTTTTTTTCACTAAGTATCACCACATATGAAGCAAAACTGATTTATAATCACTTTGTTAGTCAATAATATGTACAACTTTTCTGTAGGATATAGTATTATAAAAATTCATAGTAGAAACTGTTCTCAAAAATAAAACTTTTTGAGGGGTTTAAAAGATTCTTGCTATCTTTGCTTTCATTATTTTATTAATGAAATTATAAAATTTGAAAGTATAGAAAAATAGAGAAACAGGACACTAAATTACCCATAGTCTTAGCAGGAGAATAAAATAATTACTGTTATTGTTACCATATTTCCTTGTAGACTACTCTTGCATTCATTGTTTTTCCCATGGCTGACTGAACATAGCTTTTCAGAAGCCGTAGTAGAATAAATGTATTTTCAGTCAATATAATTTCATTGTATAAAAATGTTGAAACAGTTTATTCAATCATGTTTCCATTAATTTATTCAACCATGTTTATTTTATTGGAAAACAGATGGAAATCTTTAGAGCATTACTGAGAAAAAGAATGGAAATATTACAGACACTTTGAAAAGTTTTCCTACCTCTCATTGTTTAGTTTTTCTTCACAGTATTCTTCACCATCATTCATTTCTGTAGGCTACAATGAAGAAATTAAAGTTAAACTTCTGTTACACACATCAATCTCACGTTTATTTTTCTGTGAATTGTTTGCTGCTTTTGTTCTTCTTCGTATTACAAAAACACACATGGCATTCCACTAGTACACTGCAGACAGCACCTGAGGGTCCTCAGAGGTCTGAGTTTCTATTGGCCACAGTTACCGATTTTGGTGAGAGGCACTGTGGCTTTTCACTTGCTACGTGAGGGCTGGAAACAGTGAAGAGATATGGAGAAAGCAGGGTAAAAGTATGAATTAGCGATTACTTAGATGTGCACATTTGGCATATGCTTTTACGATATCTCAAATTAAAAATTTTAAAATCCAAACATAAGCTAGACGTGGTGATGTGCACCTGCATTCCTAGCCATTTGGGTGGCTGGGGCAGGAGGATCATTTGAGCCTAGGAATTCAAGGCCAGCTTGGGGAACATAACAAGAAAACAAAACAAAACAAATCCAAAAATGGCCTAAGATGGTAGTTCCAAATAGATTTAAAAAATATGTATCTTGTCCTTTTATAATCAAAAGTCAAGGATCTCATACTCTGAGTGTAGTCTGTCAAGATCCTAACACTGTATAAAGAAGAGTCTGTTCCAATCAGGACCTGCGAGGTTGTCTCCTTAAATGGTGAGTAAACCCTGCATTTCAGTGTGTATCAGGATGGGTTACCTTAGCAAATAGGAAATTCCTTTCTGGGGGTGGCTCTGAATGATCTGGCCCTTGTCCACCTGTCACTACCAGGCTTCAAACCTGTGGCTGTTTTCACATCTTCATAACTGCTCCTGCTCATCTCTATCCTAGAGCTCTTTCTTTGGCAGAGACATTTAAGAACACTGAGTGTAAGTGTCTTTTCCTTCTGAGGATGAGCCCTGGCTTAGTGTTGGCGAACACATTACAGCTTTCAATGATAACAGCCTGCTGTGGCACGTGTGCCACGGGTTTGCCATCACTGCTGCCCTAGCCACTCAATCTGCAGCAGGTTCTCTTGGTTATTCTGCCTACAGCACCTTTAATAAAAACACCCCCTCCAAACTTCAGATTCCTCATTGCTTATAATTACTTATATAAAATGTTCCCTATTTATTTTCTTGTTTGCTTTTCTCTTTTCTTCTCCATTAGACTGTGAGTTTCAAGATGGCAGAAACAATGGATATCTGTCCACCAATATGACTGCACATGCTTATGCCTGAGATGCTGAAGGTTTCTCAGATATTTAATAAAAATTATATTTTAATGTGATCATTCGGTTACAGACTTTATAGAGTTAGAAAAGCATTGGAAGTTGAGCTAATTGATAATCTCAATTTATTGGAAGTACTGCACATATAAACTCTCTATAGTGGGAAGAAAAAAGGTGGCTCTGTCCTTGTCAGAAGAAAGAAAGCTTCTTGGACGTCACCTGTTCTGCAGAGCTGCTAAGGTGAGTTGCGTTCCCTCAGTTCTACAGTGCATATGCACGGGAGGTCTAGGTTAAGAGACCTGGCCACGTCTCCGCATTCTGGATGGGGAGAAGGCAGCTGCAGTGCTGTCTCCAGAGAAGAGCGAAGCTTTGGAGCATGGACAGCCTCTGTGAAGGCTGCTTAACTAACCAGGTTGAAACCCTGAAACCTAGGAGCACAGTAATTCTGCCTCTTGCTTCTATGAACGACTACTCGTAGTGCCCAGGGCCAAAGGAAAATGTGGGGTCCTTCATTTAATAGCTTATTTTGTCTCACTTACTGCTTCTCAAATTCCTATCTAAGAAGTATTAACTCATCACTT
Organism: Petromus typicus; assembly: GCA_004026965.1. Classification (NCBI taxonomy): domain Eukaryota; kingdom Metazoa; phylum Chordata; class Mammalia; order Rodentia; family Petromuridae; genus Petromus; species Petromus typicus. Next base: position 14,359 of record PVIR01018631.1, on the reverse strand, counting down.
CTGCAGACGGACTTGCCCAAGATGCCTGAGTGTAAGCATTGTGTATTCTGAATGCACAAACATACTGGCCTTCCTGTTTTGTTGGGAAGACAAAGAAATATTCTCCATCTATGATCCTTTTTAAAACTTCACCTGCTAATTTTCCCATGCGAACCTTAGAATCACTTCATCAAGTATATCTCCTTTCTCATTCTTAGAAAACTGAAATCTTTTACAGCAACATATTGAACTTATAGGTGAATTTAGGGAGAATTTAAAGTTCAACTTTTCTACCAAAGAACAAAATATTTTTTTTTCTTGGATACTTCTTTCATGCTTCTTTGTGGAGTTTTAAATTTTCATTGGTCTGACACATTTTTTGGTTGAATCGATACCTGGAACTTTTGTCTGTAACTACTGTGATTGTAATCATAACATTTACAACCGGTTAACCAACGACTGTTGTATATACTTAATTACGTACCTCCTAGCCAAACTGGTGACTCTACTTGAAAACAGGGCCATAGGAAGTAATGTTTAAATTCTGTTGTAGAGGTGGTTCTTTAACTTGACACGACTGGTGTCTTTATATGAAGAAAGCAGCAGGAGTGCAGGACAGAGCTGTGGTTCCATGTGGACAGTGAAGGGTACAGATCTCAAACTGTAGCCTCTGACCTGTGTGAGCCCCTCCCCCCGGCTGTGTTTTGTCCTGGCAACCCGGACAGACGAGGCAGGCTGCACACTGATGCTGGTGCGCACCACATCCTCACACTACTGAAATGCTTGGGTAGGACAACAGGGAATGATAAGTCCAAAGACATGGTCGTGGAATACCAGCTACCTACATTTTGTAAAATTAACTCTGCCTTGGGAGACCTGAGCATTCACAGCACCAAAAAAAACAAACATATAAAACACTAGGAACCTTTGTGGTATTGTTCTTCATAACATATAAGAAATTTAACAGTTATCAGTAGATGGCCAATGGATACAGATATGACATATTAATATGATAAAATAAGACATGCAGCAGAAAAGGCAAGAAAGTATGCAGCAGATTTATATATATTCGTGTGGAAAGAGGGTAATGATTAATTGTTAAGGGAAAATCAAATTCAGAACAATGTGATAGGATTCATATTCAAAAATTTTTATAATGAAGAAATATATTTAAAATCATCATAATAAAAAGATAATGATGTTTTGCCATTAACTGTTGTTACTATAGTTCAGTTATAAATGAGAATCTACATATGTTAACAAGCCTATGACGTCTTGTTTTGAGACAGGGTTTTCCTGCATAGTTCAGGCTGACCTCGGACTCATAGTGAGCCTCTTGCCTCAGCCTTCTGAGTGCTGGGATTTCAGGCATGAACTGCCACGCTCAGCTTGACATGACATTTTTGAAAGGGCAAGTAAGCATTTTTATATATTATCTTAGTCAAGAGACTTTAAGACATGAATGTTAAGATTATTACCAAAATACAATTAGAATCACTATAATTTAAAGCTGTTCAGAATTTTTTTTCAGTCTGTTACAATCATCACTATTCTGATAACATGAAAGGACTAAGTGAAACCACCGAAGAACGTGGTTGAGATATTCAGCATTGTGTAATCAATTCTGAGGATTAAGAAATACTTAGCAGTGGATATAAGACTGTGACAAAGTTGTCAGTCACCTAGTGTAAACACCTGCACCACCATAGTTGGAGCATTTGGAAACTGTGACAGAGAGGACTAAGCAGGATGGTGAGAAGAGTCCTGGGATCCTAGGCTGTTTCTGTAGGTATCACCCTCACCTCGGCAAAGTCCTCAGGTAAAGGTGAGCCATCACAGTCCGTGTCTTCTGCTCTCTCTTCTGATAACAGCTCATTTATTTTCAATGTACCTGGGAAAGAAACACACAAACCAAGAAGACCTAATGAAACTAGAGACAATAGAGAAATTTCGTTTCCAAAAGAAGCAATATTTACAAATGGTTTCAGTGTTGTAACTGTCAAGGTCAGAAACAAGAATAGTACCTGTCAGTGTGCTGATTAAAATGAGCCATGGAACTTAGTGTAGTGGTAGAGCATGTGCTTAGTCAATGTCTAATACACACGGACACATACAGAAAAACTTCCACAAAAACCACACAGAGCAAAAGAAAAACAACTGCAAAAACTGCAATGTCTTAACAATGTCTCAACTAGGGTAAAATGTGGGGAATATTATTCTTTTTCCTGGTACTGGGGGAAAACGCCAGAGAGTGCTAATCTACATTCCCACCTCCCTGTTATTTTGAGATAGAATCTTGCTGAGTTGTCCAGGCTGGCCTTGAACTAGGGTCTACCTGCCTTAGCCTTTTCAGTAGCTGGGATTATAGGTATATACCACTATGTGAGTCTGGCCTGGAATATCACTTATAAAAACAAATGCCAAAACATTACTGAGACACTGTGATATCTCATGACAAGGTAATGTACTCATAAATATGGAAAGGAAAATATCTACATATAGATGATAAATCTTATTTCACTTCTGGGCTGATTATGGTGGTGCATGTCTGTAAGCCTAGCACATGGGAGGCTGAGACAGGAGGACTGCTGCGAGTTTGACGTCAGTCTGAGATATACTGTGAGTTCAAAGACAGCATGGACTACACTGTAAGACCCTGTCTTAAAAAAGCCAAGACCTCTGAATTATTACCAATAAAGAATAAGGGAAGATGCTGATGTATTTCATATTTACTCAAAATAAGTCTGTTAGAAACATTCTTGTACCTAGAGTACCAATTTATCCACGTGGTTCATGTACCTGGAACATATGCACCTCCAGTTGCGTTATTTTCATTTAAAAGATTCTGAGCTTCCTCATCCACAACATCTAGCAGAGACTGGATAACTTCAGCTTCTTGAGGATCATCATAGATCCCGTCATCTTGTATATTAGATTCTTGAAAAACATTAATTTATAGGAATTTTACTTTGAACATACTGAACAAGAAAGAGGATAACATGTCAGCACTTCAGCTTCAAGCATTTCTTCTGAAAGGCGGTTGTGCTGACCCACGTGACTCCATCACTTTTAGAGCCGGTGGTTATGACAGAACAGCGTGCAGATGCAACTTACAAAGAATAAACCACAAATCAGTGTTGGATAGACCCTTTCCACGAGTCATTGGGAATTATATTTTTATTTTCTTGAATTCATTTCAAATTATTAATTCATGAAAGGCACCGTTACTAAGATTAAGGTGCAAGACATTCTCAGATAAAGTTTCTGAACTGTTAGGCAGCCCGGGTAGTGCTGCTTCGCAGAACACAGGAACACAGGCACCTGGCTCTTCAGCAATTTGAAAGTCCTTTCAGTCTCGGAGATGAGAATAAGTACTGTACATTTGTATATTAATGCAGTTAAAATATTAGTTTTATATTCCTCTATTTTCATTCTTGAACAATAATTCCTTTTAAAGCTACAATGAGATGTCAGGCAAATACACACAGATACCTGCTATTTCCATTACCTAATGCTTTGGGGCACTCAGAGCAATTAGACGACTTATTTGGAAAACTACCTTCAGATCCGGTCCAGTCTGCTGATCCCTTCATCTGAGAAGCAGAACACTTTCCTTCAGGGTATGAAATTTCAATTATTTCTTCCCCATTAACCTAAAATGGAAAGCAAAACAAACCATGACGGTATTATTTGACAGTCAACCAGGACTGGGGAGGGACTGAACTTTTCCCTCTCTTCAGCACGAGGTCATTTTACATCTTTCCACTTGAACCAGTGTTTCTAGGAAAATCAGTGCAGATGAAAGTGTGAAGGGGTCGGGCTGTCGTCCTCAAACACACCTGGAAGCCTTCTGCTAAAGTAACACTCACAGAGTCCTTTTTGGGTCCAGAGACTCTTACAGCATTTACTATACAATTTCCGAGCTGCTAAAAAAGACATGTATTATGGAATAATTCTTAAACTTATCAGACTATAAAAATCTCTTACCTGAGGCATATTTTATGGGATTTGTCTTTTGAAAAGTTTAATAGGACTATAAAAGCTACTAAGCTGAGGGAAAAGGTAAAATAAACTTTTGAATTATTTAGAAGGTGACTACATGGTTATAGACCTTAAATTTAGTGATATATTGGGTATAAAGATTTTCACATCTAGTCCTTTTAATTTTTTTGTGGTACCAGGGATTGAATTCAGAACCTTGCACTTGCCAGGCAGGCGCAGAACAACTGAGCTACATCCCTGTCCCTCACATTTAGTCTTAGACCCATGTTAATTTAAGAAAGGTAACAACGGGGTTGGGGATTTAGCTCAGTGGTTCCGGCGCCTGTCTTGCAAGCGCAAGGACCCAGGTTCAATCCCCGGTAACCACCTACAATACTGGGCGTGGAGACTCACCCCAGCAGCAACCAGTACCACATACCACAGTGCTGGGTGTGGTGGCTCATGCCTGTAATCCCAGCACTCGGGAGGCAGAGGCAGGAGGATTGCTGTGATGTGAGTTGGAGGCTGAGCTCAGGGCCAGCCTGAACTACAAAGCGAAACCCTGTCTCAAAAAACCTTAAAAAAAAAAAAAAAGGTAACAACAGATTCATAACTGATAATAATTACTGAACAACAGGACATAACTTTCATTTTTTTTTTCTTTGAGTCAGGGTCGTGCCTTGTAGTTCAGCCTGGCCCTGAGCTCACTATGTAGCACAGGCTAGCCTTGAACTCAGAGTGATCTTCCTGCCTCTGCTTCCCGAGTACTACAATTTCAGGTGTGAGCTACCATGCCCAGCAGGATATAACTTTCTAACGCAATGATAAATTGTAAGTACTTATGGAAGATAGGTTATAAAAAGAAAAATGGGGCTGGGTTGTAGCTCATCGTTGGTGCCATGGACCAGTATGCATGATGCCCTGGGGTGGATCTCCAGCACTACCAGGAAAAACAGATTGGAGTACAAATATAAAGTTAAATGATTAGAATTAAAATAATTTTATAGAAATAAATTGTGGTTCTCTCAGGTCTTATTTTTTTGAGTTATGACAAACGTGGTAGATGTGACAGAGTTATAGACAGTGGCGATATGATGATGTCAAAAAGCACCACTGGACTCTGAAATCCTATTTTTCATGAAAAATGCAGAGTATAAACAATAATAATCAAGGAAAGAACATTGTCAGGGAGACCTGGAAGATATGAACTCCAGTGAAAATGTTGGCAGCAACGAACAACAGAAGTCCTTGTTTCTAGGGTTTTGTATTAATTTAGGAGAGATTCTACTGATCTTTCCTTCACCAATATGCTGATATTTCAAAAGCAAAAAAGCTATACAGCACGATACCACTAAAAACACATAAAAATTCAGCTTCTCCCCAGTATGTGAAATTGAAGATCTTTTAAATAAATAGCACTGCTGTAAGCTCAGTCCAAACATACATACGTACATGTTTTTTTTGTGTCACAATCATTTCTTTTCTTTTTTTTCCCCTTGGTACCAGGGATTGAACTCAAGACTTGTGTTTAGGAGGTAGACGCCAGAACCACTGAGCTAAAGCCCAGGCCCTGTGCCTTAACATTTCTTCCACTGCACTGTCTTTTCAACAGCTGCTAAACTAAGTCAAAGTGTGAGATGACATGGAGATGAAAGGTGCAGAGTATTTGGTTTTTGGTCACTAAATTCATTTTCTATATCAGAGCTAGCTCATGGCCAGAATCCCATAGAAATGATAAGACTTTAGATCACTAGAAAAGGAATGTGTTTCACCACAGGGAAATACTCTGAGTTTGAGAGTAGGGAGGTTTGGATTAGATGGTGTGGGATGAATATAGAATAAGACAGTCCAACAAAATGAACAACAACCAGCCAGGATCATTTTAGAAATATACATTACGTGGAATAAAGAGGATCAGAAAAATAAACATTAGCCAAATGAGTAAGTATAAAAGTAGATTTGAAAAGAATGCATGGCACGGAATTTATTATGTATGAAGACAATTTTGTGACAGTATTTTACTCTACCAGATATTTCTCTACTAGTTTTAAACGCTTCAGCTCATTTCCTCTTGTGGTGAAGCACTTTGTCTCTCAAAAGCATGTAAACATATTTCTCTGGCGAATGCCATTTTTCCCCACGAGTGGCACAGATTCGGATCCGTAGGTCACTACTGGGCAACACTAACCTAAAAGGCCAACTTTCCCCCAGTACTGGGGATCAATCCCTCGGTGCTCTATCGCTAGGCCACATGCTTAGTCCATTTTAAAATTCTGAGACCTGGTCTGACTGGGGATTGAACTCAGGACCTTGAGCTTGTGAGGCAGGTGCAGCACCACCAAGCTGCATTCTTGGCCCTTGGCCTTGGATTTTTGATCCTTCTGAGTAGCTAGGATTACAGAGGTGTGGCATTGTGCCTAGCTTTACTCTTCATTATAATCTTCTTCCCATGGCCTAGGAGGCAACTGAAAGAATTGTGCACATTAATAATTAAAAAAAAACCCCTAAGAACAAAGTTATATTTAGGTAATAAACTTATTTAAGAGCTGAGTTTGTGGCAAAGGACATAGGATTGCTTATTTGGGGGCTCTGTGCTATGTACTTTACCTATTAATTCACCAAAAATATCTTTCCTATAATACATTTATCTGAAAAAGACCAAGATTTATATGTGAAATCCATTTGGTATGATCAGAAGCAATCTGTGTGGTCTTTACTTACCTTGGAGAATGAGTCCCTCGGAGTGAGGGTAGGCTGGCCACAGAACTCCATGCTGCGATGTTCTGCAAGGGACAGGCACAGAAAGGAAGAGGGGGAGCCAGTCACATTAACAGTAAAGACTATTAAAGAGTAAACACAAAGATGAGGACCTCATGTCTGCCCCAACATGCAGGTGCTTGAAGATCTGCCTTGGTTAAGTATGCTGGGGTGGGGACATGACTCAGTGGACAGTGCTTGCTTAGCAGGTGTTAACCCTAACCCTGGGTTGGATCCCCTGCAGAATCTGGTACATATAAAAATAATGAAAGAAAAGTCACACTTTTGAGGACGTTATTTTATTACTAGCAAATGGACTCCTTTAACTTTTAGAAGCTAAATAACTATTTCTTTTAGCTACTGCTGGTATTTAGATACTAACCTAAAAGTTTAGTTATGTATGAAGTACTGAATTTACTTTTCAAATGTAGCAAGTTCAGTCACATTTCTCTGTGTCTCACATACTAGTACTAGCAATAAAAACTCATTTATGGTTGCTCATTATGTAAATGAGCATGGAATCAGATTTTTTTTAGCTTTAAATTCTGGTTGCAGTCTTTACGAATTCTGTGAGTACGCGCAGGCTGTAAAACTTTCCCTGCCTCAGTTTCCCTTTCTATAAAGTGATAACAATGACATTAGAACTGTGGTTACTGTAAAGATGAAAGCATTTAAAAGAATGCTCAGTCTAGAATGAATATTAAGTTAAATTGGTGTCACAATAACGACTACTACTCTTCCTATTACTGTGTTAGAATGTGTGACAGAGGCTTTGTACACTGCTGCACTACAATGTCCACAGCAGTGCCTAATTTAGAGGACTTCAGTGAATACACTTTTGAACAAAGTACTCTGTGATAAGCATGATGGTATTTTATATGTACTACTACATTTATGACGCAGTATCAGCTTCCAAGGTAGATAGTAAAATACTCTTATTTTACGCATAGGAAATAGAGGCTTATTCGTGAATCAAGTAGCTTGCTAAGGTAACCCAGAGCTCCTAAACTTAGGTCCACTGGGTTATAAGCTTTGTGGTTCACCTTGTTCTACTATTTTCCCATTATATTGTACCCTGAATTTCAGAAATGCTTTCACTAAGGTACAGTATTTTTACTTAGATTCTGCAAAACATTCTGGAAGAGCAATAAAAACATTTTAGTGGCAACATGCAAATTTGCTATGTGGGAAGAGAAAAAGCCACCTTTTCATAACTACTTGTGCCCTTACCATTGGCTTTGGCTGACTCTGGAGTTGGAACGGCAGACTTCTTTGAACTAGGAAACACTGGTTGACCATCTCTGTGTAAAAAACCAAATCAAACAAAATAAAATTGCAAAGATTTAAGATAATTTGTTTAAGTGTCTTCTGAACTATTTAACAGTTTCAAGGGTTTTATTTTGGATGGACTTAAAGCTAGGCACACTGAAGCTAGACTACATTTTATGACAATTTTCATCTATTTATTGTTTTGAGGGAGATAATTCTGACCCAAGAAAGACTGAGTAACCTCTTCACATAATCTTTCTTTGGGTTTCAGTTCAACACAATGTCCATTTCCCCTCTCCCTTAAAACACTGGTAAAGTTAATGATCTAATAACTTAGTTCTCTGTCAATCAGTGGATAGCTCAAGGACAAATTAACTTAGAAATCCTAGATTACAAGTTTTATATATCTAAAGTCTCTGATACAAGCTTTTCTTTTGGATTATTTAAAGTTAAAAATCTACATGAAATTATATAAGAACTACACTACCCAAAGAGAAAAATGGCTAGAAAGAGTACTTTCAGGAAACATGGATTAGCATGCAATCTTTTCATACTGATACACGAGGGAGGATATGTAAGGTGAGTTAATGTTGGGAGGGTAATACACCACAGGCCTAAGCATTCCTGTGTGCCCTTGCTGGGCAGGCCCAGAGCATAAGGCCCTGACCATCATCTTTTTTATCTAGACACTTTCTCAAGGTTGTATTTATGGGGAGCAACTTGGAAGGGGAGGTAATCTCTCTTAAACGCTTTATAAAAGAGACTCCCAAGACTGCTCTCACAGAGTACTCTCCTGCAGGGTTACCACTGCCTGAGCAGGAACCCACCAGGACCATCGGTGCTAGTTCCAGGGACACTGGAACTGACCCCTCATTATGGTCATGCTGCCTGCTGTACCAGTCTCTTAGGGAGTTTATTAGCTTGTAAGCAAGGTAAGTTCCCAGACCCATTAGAATTCTTCCTCCATTATTGCTACCCAGTGGACCTTAAAGAGGACATATGTTATGAAACAGTGGAGAGAGGCCTGGCAGAAGAATGAAAAGGAAAGCAATTGTGAATATCACTATAATATATTTAGTAACAAGGGCTAAGACAGCAGTAGAAAAGCAGAAATAAAGTGACTTCGGGATGCGTGAATAACACTCTACTGCTTTTGAGGCAAACATTCAGCTCCATCTAAGGGTGGCTGCCATGTTAACTTTCATAAGAAGATTTTCAGGTTGTTGGAAGACTTCTCCAGCCATTAATGTTTAGATAGATATACGAAAGGAACTATGCCAATCCAATTTTTAGAAATATACAGAAGAGTCAAGTCTGAGCTTATATTCTCTATTACAATCTAACTTAAAAGATTCAGAAGGAAAAACACATTTATCAATTATTTAATTCATACATTTCCATGTTTGAAAGGAATAATTCAGATATAATTGTGAGTTGGGCTCTCTTTGTAATTTAGATAGCCTGGATTCGTGTATATTGTGCAGGCAAAATACTGGTTCCCCCATAATGTGTCCACATTAATGATTTTGCTCTAAACCCCAGAACCTGTGAATATGTGAGAGATAACATATTGAGATGGAAAGATTACCTGGGGTTATTAGAACTGCACTGTCGTCACAGAGGCCCCACCTAATTCAAGAAAAGAGGAGGCAGGAAAGTCAGAAGCAGAGAAAGATGTGGCAGCACAGGCAGCAGTGACCACTGGCTTTGAAGACAGGCAAAGACCAAGAAGTTGCGGAAGATGGGGAGTCTTTAGGAGGTGGGAAAGGCAGAGGACTGGGTCTTCTCTGACAACCTACAGAAGAAACACAGCCCTGAAGGTACCTTGATTTTATCTCAGTGAAATCCGTTTTGTATTTCTGACCTCAAGAACTATGATAATCTTGTTTTGTCTTAAATCACTAATTTTGCAGTAATTTGTTGTAGAAGCAATAAAAAACTAATGCATGTTTTCTTAATTCCTTTGAAGTTAAAGAAAACCTGTTTCAGTACTAACATTCTTTCATCCTGGGACACTATTCTGAGGTGCAGGGGTAGTTCCACATCTCATCAGTAGGTGATATGAGATTCCAACAGAATGACAAATCCTAGCTCTAGGTAGGAATGGGCTGTTACTGCCCAAGGCCAACTAACTTATCCTTTGCCTCAGTTCAGGGACTGACCTTAATTTAGGCTGAGTGCAAAGGCAACCACACTTTACCAGTGATGACTGGTGAAATTTCCATTTGAAGATTTCTCTATATGGTGTGGTATGTAGGTATGAGGCATAAAACCAATGCAAAATGTGCTTATTATAAAACAATACAAAAAGGAAGGGATAACTGAAAACAGCAAAGAAAGGGAACCAGACCCCTGAGCAAATTTCACCTGATGATTGCTTCATCTTTAGGCCAATAACTTCTCATTCTTGTTTTAACAAAGTTGATTTGTATTTCTGTTACTTGTAACTTAAAATATCTTAAGGGATATATTAACTGTCCTATTAATTGCAAGAGTGTATCTGAGACTTACTCACTTAATCTCCCACCAGGAAGTCTATTTTAGCTTTACTGAGTCTTGCTAGTACAGTCTGTGAATTAATTCATAGAATCTTGTAAAAGTACGTAAGTATAATCACAACTTGAAGTTCATGCACACACATACACAAAGCCCATGCACTACTGCAAAGTACCTTGTTGCTTTCAGCACCACTGAGGGAAGCGATGTGTCTAATGCCTTGTTAGCTTCTTCCAAGGTCATTCCTTGTGTGCTGATGCCATTCACATAATGTATGATATCTAAAAGCTGGAGATTACCCTCGACAGCTGCAACTGACTTTGGGTTGATATCACTAATATATACCACTTGATGAAGACTGCCATGCCCTCCAGATAAGGAAAAACCTTCAAGAACAGAACATAATTGTTTTCTCAGTCATAAGTGTACTTAGTAACAAGAAAATCATTCTAGCCAAGAAAATCATTCTGTACAAAGCTTGAATTTTCATTACCCAACTCCTCTTTGTTGCATGTTAATGGAATGTCAGGAAGCAAATGGGGCAACACTGGCATCCTGGGTAATTCTAGAATTCGTCCAAGAACTAATGTGACCGTTTTGGGTGCAGCCCGGAGCAGGTTCACTGCATCAGTGTGAGTCATGCTTGTAACATCTGCATCATTAACCTACAAATATGAGAAAGGGGCAAATTAGGATCATAATTTTTAGAACAGGAAAGCTAAATTGCTGAGCAAATGTAACAATATTGCTAGCTTTTTAAATAATATGCCTTAATGAGGTTAGAGGAGTTTCAAATTAAAAAGGAAACTTGAAGCATTTCCCAAAGAGTTAACTATATAAAAACCTTTACATTAAGTGGTGGAAAAGGAAAACAAATACGGCAGAGAAAGACAGTATTATATTAACTCAACTTTCTTCTTTCCCAGCACTACCTTGTTCTTTGGCAGAGATGGTGAACCTCTGAGACACTGAAGGCCCAAACTGAAGCCCAAAACCCACTCATTTATCACAAAGTGCCAACACTGAAATCAGACCCGAACACTAAGATTTCAGTTTAGAAAAACACAGCTCATATATTTGGATCATGTGCCAACAGACAGGGCTCTGTGTGCCTGCTGCAGCACGCATGCTGCAGATTCAGCATGTTCTTTAGTTTCTGCTATTGTATGGACAGAATTCAAGTCTGTCTCTCAAAGGCGGCATGCTAGAGGATGCTGGTGGGGTTTATAAGAGGAACAGACTAGTGAGAGGCAGGTCCCCAGGGCCTGCACTAAGAAGGATCTGTGAGGCCCAGTCCTTAGCTTCTTGTTTCAAGATGTGATCTTTTTGCCAATTCGTGCCCTTAAGTCACCAAAATCATGAAGTGAACAAACCTCATTATAAACTGACCTGCCTCAGGTATTTGAGTGTAACAACAAAAATTGGACTCAGTTACATGCGCACAGGTCCTCCATTCCTCTCTGAGGTCCTACCTTTATGAGCCGGTCCCCAGGCTTTAGCCTCCCATCACTTTTGGCTGGATCCTGTAGGACATCGTGAACATAACAACCGATGCTCTGGTTACCTTTGGTTACTGTAAAGCCCAGGCTTCCTTTTTCTGATTTAATTAGAGTAATAGGCAGTTCTACTTCCTAGAGAAATACAACAGCAATTTCTTTAAGGCTGTTTAGTTTGCCCTACAGCCAAACAAAAAACGCTATTCTGATCAGCTAAAGAGGACAATAAACCTTAAAAGTTTACTTAATTTGACCAAATGAAAAAAACCCAAGTCTTTCATTGGTGGATAGAATGCTTCTTTCTCCAAGCATGTACAAGCTGGGTTTAAGCACAATACATGTTTGTCTCCAGATAGCAGAGACAGAACATAAGGAGGCTTCCATTTCTGCATTTCCAGGATAAACAAAGACACATCAGCTGTTATACTTTGATAAACAAAAAAAAAAATCTAGTAAAGTTCTTCTCATATTTCTAAACAACCAAGACACACGCCAAAAATCACAAAAGAAAGTAGAGGTTTTGTGTTGTTTTTGGTACAAAAAAAGAAGTTTTTTGAGTATTTATCAAAACTTCACTTAGTAAGATGGGCAAGCAAAAATATTTTAAGGCTTCAACTTAGATACACAGGTTCCCACGTAGATGATGACAGATTTCTAGGGAAATCATTCAAATATCTTTTTTTTTTTTTTTTTTGGTACTGGAATTGAACTCAGGACCTTGCACTTGCAAGGCAGGTGCTGGAAACACTGAGCTAAGTCCCTAGACCCCAAACCTTATTTTTACTCTACTGCTAAGAAGGAAGCTAAAGATACAGATGCTACACACACTTACACCATTATGGGGAAACAAAACACCTGCACAGATCAACTCCAGAATATCTCTGATTTTTAGGTGGTGAGATACAGATGGCTTTAATAATTTCTTAAAGATAATATTTAGATTAAACATTTATTACTTAGATAATAAAATGTTACAATAGGCTTTCCATCCATAAAAAAGTTAATATGCTTGGAAATTTTGTTCCTAAGTTTGATTTAAAGGTTTAGAAGTTCAAAAGCTCTTTTCAAAATATGGGAGATTATTATTATGCATATGAGGAAAAAATGAGAGAAAATATTCAAACTTTAAAAATTAAATAGATTCAGTAGTAAATTGCAATTTGAGAAGCAAGGGAAAACAGGATTTACTAAGTGTCCAGGTCAGTGATGGTGAACCTTTTAGAGCTCTCAGTGATACCCAAACAGCCTGCTGCGGCTCACATGCCACTGGTTTGTCACTGCTGGTCTAGTCTGTACCAGTGTTTTGCAGCTGTATTTCATTTAATCTCTAGGCAATCCTCTCAGGTTACTAGCCCTGTTGTACTGCCAAAGCTGCTAAGAATCAGAAGCGACTTATCCACAGATGTCTGTCACAGGGCAGCAAGTCAGCAGAGAGCAGATCAGCAAGAACCAGGGATTTGCACGCAGAATTTTTGTCCTTTTCTCTAATTTCTTAGCAGAGAAACACAGTCAATATGCTATCTCCTTATTAATCACAGACATGAAGTTACTCTAAAAGGTAGCTTTTTTTTTTCCCAACTAAAAGGGAAACGGTGAGTATCTACATTTGCACTGAGAAAGTATGGAACATCTTACCAGCTCAAAGTCTTCCAGGTGGTTTTCCGGGTCATTTTTCAAAGGCGTCAAGTTTTCCTGTCTAGCTGGTTCGCAAGTGTGATGTATGCGATATTTACCCATGGAATTAGAGGAAGCAGAATCTACGTGGGGTGGGCAGCTCTGCCCAGCAGCCACATCCAGTGGAAGAGGAGAAGGAGGGTTGCTACTGACACAAAGAAGCAAAACGAATTCCCAGTACATTTCAAGGTCAACATAGAAAGTTTGTGCTATAACAGAAAATGTTCACATATTCTTGCCTGGTTTTGTTTGAGATCATAGCTACATTTGTCTGATTTTAGACTATGAACGTATTTGTCTATTATATGCCAATATTATCATTATTTATTCTCTGTCCAGATTTTATTCTGAAGGAACTCAAATTTTTAAGTTGTATAAAGACAGGTCAAACAATTATACTCTTGATTTCTAGTTGTAAATTCAGGGTTGAAGCTATTCTTATCAGAAGCTTGATATATATATCTCAACTGAATTAAACAAGAAGAAAAAAAGGCTAAATGTCTCACTCTTGAGGTTATTTGGATGGTACAACAGGGGAAAAAAAGGAAAATAAAAAGGGCTGGGGGTGGGGGCCTGAGGAGTTAGCTCAGTGGTTCCGGCGCCTGTCTTGCAAGCGCAAGGGCCTGGGTTCGATTCCCCGGTAACCACATAACAATACTGGGTGTGGAGACCCACACCCAGCAGCAACCAGTACCACATACCACAGT
>PVIR01018630.1:0-33126 GCA_004026965.1 Petromus typicus | reverse complement strand
ATCAAGGTACCACCTTTGTAGCAGAAAGCAGCCATCACAAGACACCCAAATGTGTCACTGCCTTGATCTTAGACTTCCATCCAGAACTATGAGAAATAAATTTCTATTTTTTGTAAACATTCAGATTCAGATAGTCTGTGTTAATAGCCCACAAAGGACTAAGATACACTGTCCTATCAGCACAGAATTCATGTATCTATCTTGAGAGTAAGAAGAAGGCTATTAGTTAGCTTTACTTTACTGAATGCTAACTATCCGCCAAGTGGGGGGTAGGTCACTTGACATACACTTTCATCCTCACCATGCCAAAAATGGATACTCATCACCATTTCATATAAAGTGAATGTAACAGAAGCTTACCATGCTTAAATAACCTGTCATACATCTTGAAATATAGGATGCCATATCTAATGCTCAAAAGTTCTGCCCTGAAAACACATACATACTCCCAGGATGTATTCTTCTTCAGAATGCCTACTCTCCTGCACCACCACTAAAATTTTTTAAACTTCATCCTTTGAAACTTCAGCTTCAGAATCAACTTGTGAACAAAGTTGTTGGTCCCTTAAATCCACTTAAAAGTGGGTTTTATAAGCGATACAATACAACCTTCCGCAGGACTTTTGGATTTTTCCACAAACCAAATTTGCCTTCAAATGATAAAGATTTGATACATCTGATGATTTGAAAAAGAATATACCCTGACTTTAAAATAATTCCAAGTATAGCACCAATGGATGAAGTTTATACTTTCTTTGATGTCTATTGTGAAGGAATAATACTGATTTAGGTCATAATTTCTATATGTGTATTTTTTAAAAATCAGTATCCCGTAGCTAATGATTGTCATTCGGTCCCATTGTTGAGCCACGCTCCATTCCCATTTTCTTTTCTTTTCTTTTCTTTTTTTTTAGGTTTTTTGAAACAAGGTCTTGAGCTCAGCCTCCAACTCACCTCACAGCAATCCTCCTGCCTCTGCCTCCCGAATGCTGGGATTACAAGCGTGAGGCACCACACCCGACACTGTGGTATGTGGTACTGGTTGCTTCTGGGCGTGAGTCTCCATGTCCAGTATGGTATGTGGTTACTGGAGATCGAACCTGGGTCCTTGTGCTTGCAAGACAGGCACCAGAACCACTGAGCTAACTCCCTGGCCCTCCATTCCCATTTTCTATCCACCTCAAAATGTATTCTTATGCCTCTCTGAAGTAATGATTCACTGAAGAATGTCAGACATCAACACAGCAAAGAACATTAGTCTAAGGGAAGGAAACTGGACAATGACAGAAATCCTTAAACCTTTCCATGACAATTTAGAGCCTTTTGTGTCTTTTTATCATAGATGAAAGGTCTAACCTTATAATAAGTTGGACCAATATAACCTTTGGAAGTGACAGTTCACTTTCAATATTTTCCTCCATTTTGTTGAAACATTCTTAAAGGGGCAGATAAAGTCTGTGTTTCTGTAGCTATTTAGCATTTTGATGAAAATCTGTATAATTTTGAAATTTCAAATCAGTCATAGGATATTGCTTTTGAGCTCCAATCCTACTAAGTTTGAGAGAGATTGGCATTTAAACAGATGTCAGCAGTGTTTTGGGAAATGTAAATTGAGGTACAGATGGTGACTGCTAGGGAGTTAAGAGCATCTGTGTTCTATGAAAAAAAAACTATATTTGTGAAAAATTTTAAATAATAACTGAAATTCCCAACTCATTTTCTGAAAGAAGACAACCAAATATCCTCATTGGATGGCACTGTTTGATAAGCTTCTTATTGAGTCAAAGATGACTTTAATTTCTAGATCCTGCCACTAACCTAGATTAAAGAAGTAGAACTCTGTCCATTTTATATCTTCAACCAGCCAAAACTAGAGGGGGGAAAAAAAGACTCTAAAAACATAACTAACTGACCCTGGAAAAGAGGAATGGACATGTACCTCCATCTCAGCCAATTTGGTACCTCCCCATGGGCTTTCAAGAAGACACCCTTTTCTGCCAAACAATAGCTGCAGGGAGAGTCTGAGTCTAATTCCAGCCATACCCATTAGAATTAGAATGAACTAAAGTGCCCATAGTCTAAGGCAAATGCTAGTTATTACCATTGTAGCCTCTCCTGGGCAGTGCACATAGGGCTGGGTATTGCTAATCTCTCTCTCTCAGATTCTCATCCTTGCCCTGTTGTGAACTAGGATTACAATACCTAGGAATCTGTATCTCATGAACTGGTCAATCTATAGTTTGCACATATCAGTTACTTCAGAAAAGAATGTTTGTTCTTTTTTTAAACAGGCTTCTAAGGATTTCTCATCAAAAGATTCATCCACCCAAGTATAAATACTTATAAATTTTTGTTTCATTATTGTTGTTTTTTTATTGTGGTCAACAATATAAACCATAGGGCTGGGATTTAGCTCATTGGTTCCGACATCTGCCTGGCAAGTGCAAGGGCCAGGGTTTGATCCCCAGTAACCCCATATAACAATGCTGGGCGTGGAGACTCACGCCCACCAGCAATCAGCACCACATACCACAGTGCCAGGCATGATAGCTCATACCTGTAATCCCAGTACTTGGTAGGCAGAGGCAGGAGGATTGCTGTGAGTTCAAAGGCTGAGCTCAAGCTTCAGGGCCAGCCTGCACTACAAAGCAAGACATTGTCTCAAAAAGTAAATTAAAAATACAAGCCATAAAATGTACCATTTGTAACACTCTCTGCTTTTAGATTAGTCCCTTTCCATGATGCAGAAACCTTCTCAGTTAACCAAGATTATTCAAAACATAGCATTTGTATTAATATAATTAGTGTTCTACTAAACCAATTGTACAAAAACATTTTTCCACTAAAAGATCTAATTGACCACCAGGAGAAAACAAAATCAGCATCCTCTGATTCTGTGTATTTATTTGTCTCTAAGGATTCTTACATTTGGCCCTCATTTTAATCCAGTTTTTCAGTGATCTTTCTCCTTCAGGGAGAATTAAGAAACCAAAAGGTTAATTACTTCAGGCATATGGGGAAACTACCTAGGAACCATATACAAATCCCGACTCCTGGGTTAGAGTTTAATGTGCTATACACCTTGCCTGATTGAAATGAGTTTATGCATTAGACCCCATATACAAATGGATGCATTTAGCTTCACTCACAGCACATCCGCAAACTCATTTACCAGATCCATAAGCACTTGTAAACATTGCTAATGGAGTTTGCTAAATGAATATTATAAACGTAATCCAAATGAGCTCTCCATGGAAATTGCAAATCATATGAAAAATATAGTGCATTTGGTGATAGCACATTTCATGAACAGTATATTTTAGTTAATTGTGTTACTATATTATACAGGGCTAAATGTCAGTACTAGCACCTAGACAAAATTAGCTTTTTCTGCTTTCTTAATACCATTCAACTGAGGACACTGAGCACTACATAATCTATCAATCAAAGTTTCTTCGTTACCAAAGTAGACCTCCATACTTTCCCTAAGAAGAAGATAGGGTCTTGAAGAAGCTGTGTAAAGTGCCGTGGTCTGTTGCGATTCCAATCAGATCCCTGAAATGCTTTGCACCATGGTGTTGTAAAGACCTAAAATAGTTACCAAAACTTTCAAAAAAAAAGCTGATTTGACTCAAATATTATGCTCTTTAATAACATAAAACTACAAAAACAGCTTAAAATGTCTAGTGGTATTTTCAAAGACTGTCATATTTTTAATTACGGGTTCTATAATGCATAATTTACTTTATTTGAATGACAGTTCTCTACTAAAGCCACCTCCTACCCATGGCAGAGACAAGCTCCCAAATTTTCTCCTTTCGGTGTTGACTGATTCCAGCCATTCATAAACTAAAAATAACATTCAAATGTAGAAGTCTGAGAGATACAGAAGTTCAATATCCTCAAAATATAAGCTTCTTTTATGAAGTAACATACAAATGGACAATGACTGTAGGGAACAGGGAAAGAGAACATAACTAGAACCTTTGCAGTTAAGTTCTAGATTCCTGTGAGTTCAACAGCACCAAGTGAAATAATAAATAGGCAGAAATGACACTTAGAGGAGAAGCTGAGCTTGGACCTGATCCATACTATCTTAGCAGCAAAGATGGCAGACCTGAGCTTGCTACACCTTTTATTCAATGTCTCCAGCTCCAGCAATGTTATAGGTCACTCAGAGGGCAGTAGTTTTGATACATCAGAAGTAACAAATACAACAGATCACTCAGAAGGTTGCATGTTTGGCACATCAGAACAGTAAGGAAGTACATAGATGAAGATCTCAGTGTAGTTCTTCCCTGGAGTATCACAGTACCTGGGACCACTGGGGTCTTTGTGGTTCCCAGAGGCAAAGATAAAGAGCCAAGTCCTCAGGTCTGTAAATGCCATAGCTGGTCTTCAGCAGGTAGGATTAGCCCAGTCATAGTCTCAGTTGTCCAATTAATTTTCCCAAATAGGATAGCTCCTGCCAAGTGACAGTTTATAAAAATAGAACTCTGGGGCTGGAGATTTAATTCAGTGATTCTGGCACCTGCCTAGGAAATGCAAGGTCCTGAGTTCAATCCCAAATAATCACATACAACAGTGCTGGGTGTGGTGACTCAGTCCTGTAAACACAGCACTCAATAACCACATACCGCAGTGCCAGGTGTGGTAGTTCACGCTGTAATCCCAGAATTTGGGAGGCAGAGGCAGGAGAATTGCAGCGGTAAGGACTAGCCTGGGTTACAAAGTGAGCTCAGGGCCAGCATGAACTACAAAGCGAGACCTTGTCTCAAAAAAAAAAAGAACTCTGACCATGGCCCAGCCATCTGCTGATGAAACCATCCATCAGCAGCAGCCAGCCTCATGTAAGTCCATCTTGCAGGAAATCAAAGCACTGTCTCTACTAACAACACAGGAAACTAAACAACACTCCCTAGAACACTTGGTCCCAAACACCTGGCATTAATTTCTTGGGTTTTATCCCTTTGTCCATTTTAGAACCAACCAAAGCTAAAAACTCCCTCTACCCAGTCACATGGGATCCCTTGCTTCAAGTAAGCCGAGTTAAACTCCCCCAGGCCAACAGCCCATGGTCAAAGCACAACTGTAGCCTTTCTACTTTCTACTTTGAACTTTTCTACTCACTTGCCTTCAAGTCTCTGTCAAGACAAGGAGCAGTAGTTGACTCCAATTTTGCTTGTTCTTATTTGGTTGGTTTTCATTTATTACCATAGGAACATTCCAGATGATACTTTAGAGACAAAAGCAAATGCAATACATCTCACATAGTTTAAGGAAAAGACTATCAGGGTTTATATCCTGGTACATCTTATTCCCCAAAGCAATAAATATTACTCCTGATAAGCTATTCCTCCAAGGTATTACCTCTGTATATAAACAAGCTTTCCAAGAAAAGAAAGTATGAGATGAGTATTGTAGATAATGATGAAATTGATTTCTCAGTAGTATATTCTTCTGGTATCAATTATCAAAAAACTATAACTCAATTTAATTATTGTTCTTACTACCAAATACAGATGCTCCTGAACCTATGTCCCAATAAACCCATTATAAGTTGAAAATACTGTAAGTTGAAAATGCATTTTCTGCATCTATCTCACTAAACCCCATGTCTCAAGGATATAGCATACTGGAGAGTGTGCTCTTTTAGCTCACTAGGAGTATTGAGGCTCCCTCCTGCTACCCAGCATCTGGAGAGAGTATTCTAACACATATTGTTGGCTCAAGAAATGGTAAAATTCAAAATATTAAGTAAGGTTTCTATTGAATGTATATTGTTTTCACAGCATTGTAACACTGGAAAAATATAAGCCCAATTATTGTAAGTCAAGGATGGCCTGTACTAACTAGATTAGCTTGTATTTGTTTTGTTTTTTGTTTTTTAAATGAAGGAGGGACACCTCATTGTATTGTCGAGGCTGATCATGACCTTCAAGAATCAAACAATCGTCCTGCCTCAGCCTCCCCAGCTGAGACTGCAGGCATGTACCCTGACACTAGACTCTTCATGTCCCAGATGAACAATATCTCAGTTCATCTAGGATATTATTCTTTAAAGAAAATTCTTTGAAAATACAAAGATAAGAAGAAGGAAAATGACTTTATTCCCCATCCAATTCCAGGGCCAACTAATGAGGGAGAAGATCTTCAGTGTCTGAGCCTTCTCCTTTCTCAGTCTCTTGATATTATTTCATCTTTACTGGTTTTTAATCCTTTGTTAATTTGAATGGATAGTTCTTGAACTAAATAGAGATTGCTAAGAAAATACTAGTGTTACTAAGTGTATCAACCAGAAAGTAATGCCAACCTTAAAAAATTAAGTCGTATTTTACTTATTCAGTTGTATTGAATAAAATTTGCACATTTTAAAAATTTATTTGTTCTGATTCTGAAAGTATTTTCAGAGTCATGAAGTGACCTGAAATTATCAACATGAATACCAATTACCATTTTATAAGTGATGCAGAAATATGTATAAGTTTGGCCTAGATAAAAAGGGTTCTCTGAGATGTTCTTTTTAAAATATTTTTTAAGATGCCACCAACTTCTACTACTTTCTACAGGATTCAAGACACTATTTGAAGATAAAAATGTCTTGATTACCCAAGTCTAGAGAATGCAGTACAAAATGTGAGTGCTTATTTTCCCCTTAATGGGCACACCTCAGATTCTAGTGAGGGTCATCAAGGTCTGTCTTTTACATCACTATAGGATTTTTCAAACAGATCTTTAAATGGGACATAAAATATTCTCTTCATAATGAAACTTATTGTATAGTTCCAATTAGTTTAGCTGGCCTTCAGTGCATTTTTCTGTTTCTTCCATTTCATTTTTTATGATGAGATGACAAAAACTCAACATAATACTTTAGACAGGGATACGCTGTCAATTTATATAATGGCACCTTAATATTTTCCACATTATTCTCACTCCTCTTTTGGTGACTTATTTTTAGTCCTGTTGTACACTGAGCAAAGCTCATGATCTTTTTCTTGGAAGGTTATGGCTAATTCAATACCCATCACTGTGTATGATTAGCTTAAATTGTTCCTTCAGATGTGCATCACCTCACACTTGCCTGCTTCAGATTTCATCTTCATCATATTTTCCAATTACCTAGCTTTTTTAGGTCTTGCAGGAATCCCTGGTGGTCTTTAGTGGGCTGGAAATCTAGGATCGCTGAATAATATCATTCCTTTATTCGCCTCATTTTATAAATGGTTAATAAATATATTCAACAACAAAGATCTTTTCTGGTATGAATCTCCTGGGTGTTCTATTAACCTCATTCTGCATCCACAACTGATCCAACCTCTTGTCTCAGAGCACTGCCCTTGTCTTTTCAGTCTTTGCTCTGATTTTTTTTTGCTCTGAGGCTACAGTGATGAAGTTTCCTTATCACCTGCTTGAAAGATAATTTGTCACAATGTCTGTTGGGGCACAAAGCTCACACGCTGTCACAAGCATGTTCCTGCGGTCCACCCCAAACCAGCAGCCAGGGTACACAAGTCTGTAGCCCATGTCATGCTGATGCACCGTTTTATATTTTGATTTCTTCCTTTCTGTCTCCCTCCTTTATTTTCTTTCTTTATCCCTTCCTTAAAGTGCTTACTTTATTTTAGCTATTTTTGAGTCTTTGGAGCTCCTGCTAAAATTCATAATCTTTGAACTTACCTACCTGTTATCTTTTATAATAGTGTCCAACCTACCTGTTATCCAACCTACCTAATAGTGTCCAACCTACCTGTTATCTTTTTATCTGGATCTGATTTAACCCTCGCATGGCCTTGAGGTGGATTATGTTTCATACAAAGTGCATTATTTACCTTCTTATATGGAAATGGTGAAAATAAAATTTCAATGTCATTTTAAGATTTTACAAGGCTGAGTAATTCAGTATGAAGAATCAGTTGAAAATTAATTCTTCTGAACTTGACGTTAAAAGAAACAAAATGTGACTTAAACACATTATTATTTATTATTTGTTATTTATTCCAATGACATAATTTGACTTGCATATTACACCTTCACAAAACATAGAAGAGAGAATGTGTGTGTGTGTGTGTGTGTGTGTGTGTGTGCACGCGCGCGCACGAGCGCACGCGCACGCCCATGGGGGGGGTGGCTTTCTATGAACATAAATTCTTAATTCAAGTTCAACATGCATTACCATCTTTTCATCCTGACGGTTCAGACTTTTGCACCATAGCTCCAGCTAACATAACCCATTCCTGAGTCTTCCCAGATAAATCCCAAAAGCCTCCATGAAGTTATATCGTAGATGATGCTCACTTTAATCACAGAACTTACAATCTGAAATAACAAAAACAGTAATAGGTAACATTTACTTTCAGATTCTAGCAGTAGTTAAAAGAACCAAGAAGGGACAGAAGTTTTCAGGACAGGACATCCATTTGAAACCATTCATCTCACATCCAGTGAGTCTCAAATGGGTAATGATCAATCCCTGAACGGCACAAACTTTCTCCTCACTAATGAACATCCCCTTTGACTCCAGTTTGTCATCAAGTGAAGAAAACTTCATACAAGCAATAGAAGACTTCTCTTTTAAATTAGGGAACTAATTCAAATACAGGTAAAACATCACTGGGAAAAATGTTCTCAACTCTGGTTCCAAATATCAAATCAAGAGTTCAATTGCATACCCAGATAATTTGCAGGTTCAGGCCAACGTGTGGCTAAGTACTTCAAGCTGTGATGTGTTGTAAAGTCTTCTTTAATAGGTGGTTTCTTTAATAGGTGGTTCATTTTTGCATGGGTTTAAAGAAATGGTCATTTACTAGCCTTGCCACTACTATCATAAGTCAATTAATTTGGAGTGTGCAGAGTAGGAAGAAAAACAAAATTGAGTGATACAGCAGACCCCAAAAAGAAGACGAACTTGTTGGAGTTAGGTAATTGCTTGAAGGAAGAAGCCAGATCTTCAGTTAGTTCTAGGAATACAGTTCAACAAATTACTTCTTTACTAAATCAGACACGCCTGTGTCCTGGCTTAGTCGTTCATTTGTTCATTCAAGACTTTATTTCCTGCCATTCTATGGCATTTTCATGACCCATCTGATTGTAAAGGTGAAAACAAATGTCAGAGTTTAACAAACATCCAACTTTAGGCCCGCAAACTTGTCTGAGTTTCCTCATTCTAATTTTGTCTTGATGTTTCTATGATTTCCAGATATTCCAAAGATTGTTACCATACAGAGAACAGTGGGTGAATGCTTAATTTTCCTTGGTGGAGTTTTCCATTGCTTTCTCCACCTCTTTTATAGAGCATGTAGTCACGCCAACCAAAGCACCCAGAATGTAAAATGCAACAGCATGGGGAACATGTTTTGGGTTTGGCTAACCCCCAAACGCTTTAACAGTCATTGAAGATATTCACATAAAAATCCGGCTGATGTCACCCATTCTTGGCATAAAGATCCCTGAAATTATCAGTTCTAGTGAATTTTTATTTTCAGATCTATTTAGTGAAATGAAAAGTGTTTCCCTATCAGTCAATTCTTAAATTTAAAGTTCTATTGAGTTTCAGGTATCATTTCAGAAGGATGGAAGGAGAGAGAGGAATACAACTCTAGTATTTGCTATGTTGCTGAATGACAGGGAATGAGGAGGTGAATGCATTTTCCCTTTATTTCAGCAGAAATCTTTCATTAAATTTTTGTCCTTCATTTGAGTTCAAAACGAGAATAACATAGATTGTTCCTTCTTCTTAAGCTATATTTTGTGAGACTTCCTTTGTCATAGTAAGACCTTTTAATTTTGTGTTACTCTAGCAGCATCTAGTGTTTACCACACACTATTCTTATAAATAATAAATTATCTAGTTAATATATAAAACTACAGAATCTTCATTTTTACAAATATATCCCTAATGTTTTCTGAACACTAAGATGTAATACTACTTCCAAAGACCTAACTAAAATTATTCTCTCTGTGGAAGCCACCTTTTCCTCCCTGTAACCCTCCCTCAAAGTCCAAGAAAGGGCCATGCCTTGTGTCTCTCCAAATTATTTCTTTCCTAATCTTTGGCCATTTTAGTCATCTTTCTCTTTAAAATTCCAATTAAAGACTACATCCCCAAAGGGGGGTGGGGTTAAAGAGGAAGAAGAAAAGAAGTAAGAGAAAAGACAAAGTCTTCAAAGCTGGTTTCTGGCAGCATTGATGAGTAGCTAGTAATCAGTGACTTCAGGCTTTTAGACTTGCAAGATTTCTTGAAAAGAATAATATTCAGGATCCAGGAAATGGCGACTGAGTCCCTCACTCCTCAGATCACTCATTACCATATTTATGCAAAGGGTACTGAAGCAACATTACCAACACTTTGTCACAACTTTTTTCCCATTCTTCCTATTTTAAGAAAAGTAGGGAAGGGGAGGTGGGCTTGGGAAGTGAAGAATAGGGGGAAAACATATTAAATGGACCTTTACCACTTAAAATCCTCACAGATTATTTTGGTTCCAATAGGCTGGGATTGTTATCCATCCCTTGAGGAATTTCTTTTCAAATAAAGAGGTAAAGCAGCTGAGAAGCATTCCACCTATTTTCCAAAATTTAGCACAAATTCTTACACAATCTAGTCATGAAAAAATATACAAAGCAGGGCCAGGGAGTTAGCTCAGTGGTTCCAGCACCTGTTTTGCAAGCGCAAGGGCCCGAGTTCTATTTCCCCGTAACCACATACAATACTGGGTGTGGAGACTCACACCCAGCAGCAACCAGTACCACATACCACAGTGCCGGGTGTGGTGGCTCATGCCTGTAATCCCAGCACGTGGGAGGCAGAGGCAGGAGGATTGCTGTGATGTGAGTTTGAGGCTGAGCTCGTGGCCAGCCTGAACTACAAAGCAAGATCCCGTCTCAAAAAATATATATATATATACATATATATGTATATATACACACACACACACACACACACACACACACACAATAGTGTAGAAACTGGGTATAGTGGCACACACTCTGGGAGTGTGTGTCAAGAGGATAGGAGGTGTGAGTCCACCTGAAGTAATTTAATGATCTGGAGAGACTTTACCTCAAAACTTTAAAGAAAGGGTGAGCTGAGAATGTAGCTTCTATAGGGCACTAGATTCTATCCTCTGCACCACTAAAAAATGCATATGAAAACTTTTAACTATAATAAGAACTTTTAATGATACAAACTGTGTCAACAGATTCCCCACACTGATATGCAAATGCATCATCCCTTTTCTAAAATTCTGGGGAACTGAAACAGAATTCATCCCCCAAACAACAGAAAACGTGAATGATGACTATCTCTAGACATTTTCTCCAAATTTTTTGGCCCACGCATGGATGATGAAGCCCCACTCTCACCATCTCAATTATTTGGGTCAAGACCCCTCAGGCAAACCCTGTGCACTTAGAAGCAGTACCTTCAATGTTGTGTCATGAAGCAGACTCAATTATATTCTTGTTTTGTCCTTCACATGCTATTGTGGAATTTATCTCACAAACAGCAGGAATGAGCAGTGACAGTCATTTATCTTGGTTACACTGAGTAAAGGACTGAACAGTTAATCGGCAAGTTTCAATAATATGAATAGTAAGAGCCAAAATAAATTCAAAACGTGATCTAGTCTTAAAAACTACTCTTTAAGTTGCAAGTAAAGAATAAAAATAAAACAATCTTT
Source organism: Petromus typicus (assembly GCA_004026965.1). Classification (NCBI taxonomy): domain Eukaryota; kingdom Metazoa; phylum Chordata; class Mammalia; order Rodentia; family Petromuridae; genus Petromus; species Petromus typicus. The sequence continues at coordinate 21,445 of PVIR01018630.1, read as the reverse complement.
ACAAGGTTTTCTTTTTCCTAACCTTGTCAAGAAAGTGTAAGTTATTCCTTTTTAAATAATATTGTTATTATTTGAATATTCTTTATTTTTTACATAAAAGAAACTGAAGGTCTCTATGCAGGAGTGATGATGAGTTCACGAAGCTGGTGGATGCCTGGTGAAGATTAGAGGAGCTTAGCCATTAACTACTTCATTTTGAAGATCCCCAAATAGCTAGTGATACAAAATGGGAGAATGGGATCACACTAGAGACCGCTGCAGTAAGTCCTGGCCTCCTATGAGCCACCACACCACAAGAAGAATTAAAGAACAGACAGAAAATGAGCTTTAGGATGCAGAAGTTGAATGCTATGTCTCGATCAGTGCTGCTTATGGCAGCAAAAACAAAAGCCTCCAAGTTCATCTTGCATTTATTGAATATAATCATAAGAAGGAATAGGAATCTAGGGATGGTTTGAAGTCATCTAGTGAAATGCTGTCAAACACTTGGCATGCTGGTGTCAGGCCAGCTGCTAGGGAATGAGTACTGTTTATCCTGCTCTGATAGAACAGCTCAGTACTGGGACCAGGTACAATTAGCAAGCAGCCCACAAGGTTAGTAAAAGAGCAATAATTCATGGGAAAGGGTTTTAATTGTGGTCACATTGACCTCAGCTACATATAACTCAGGAGAGGCCTGTCGCTTCACAGACCAAGACTTAGGCCATGGTGGTGGCCATTGGCAAAGGAGCAATACTAGCCCAACTCTGCTAGCTGAGTCCCACTGAGTCATACAGGGATTCAGTCTGACTCCTGATATAAAACAAGATAGCCAAATTAGGGAAGGTAAGAAGTATATACCACTCATATACCACTAGTACTGGGTACAGATGTCTGCTACATTTAGTATACTGCAATAAATATTTTCAGGAGAAAAAAAACTGTACAAAATATACATAAAATAGAGAAGGATGAGCAAAAACTAAACTGACATTATGGCCAACAATCCAGAGACATATCTACAGAACCACGATTTTCTAGGTTCATTTTTAAAGAATGTGAGAGTCTCTCATTAAGGCTTTAGTCTATCATCAAATAGCCTTTGCCTTTGGGGGTTTTAGAAACTCCTTTTTAAAATGTTCTTCTGAAGTATTGTGCTTTTCAAACAAATTCAGACATTGTGGGCTGGTTCCCTGTAGGTTATCTCGGAGCTCTGGAATTCTTGCTTATTTGCTTTCTCCATAAAAGTGGTAACCCAGTGCCTGGAGTGTGGTCATCTTTTCACAAAAAAATCCAGTTTAGAATATAGATACTTGAGCTTTTTTTTTTTTTAACGTTTGAACGTTTTCAACGTTCAAGTACAAAGTCTGAGTAGTAAATATTTCTATTCAAAGTGTGAATAGAAACAAACATGTTTTCTTAACAGTTTATCCACTGGGAAATATTTTTAGAAATGGGTGATGCTGTTCTTGCTCTAAGTGCTCCCAGAGCAAAAATGTGTGTGATTTATTTCAAAACTCAAGCTATGACATTAATTGAAAACCCAGGTGCCAAGAACCTGATGACATGATATCACATTTCTGGTGCATTTATTTCTTGCATTGTATCTTCATTTCTATCTTCTAACCTCCTCGGTGTCTGTTGCTGTCCTTACACCCTCCATCACACAGAAGCCCAGATCATGAGGCACATAATCCCAGAACAATTTAAAACAACAAAAGTTCAGACTGTTGAAACTATTCATGTATTGCGGTTAATAGGACATTTTAGGTGATAGTTCCCAAAGCATTTTAGGTGAAAGTTCCCATTAAGTTTCTCAGTGACAAACAAGAAAAAGCAAACCTTCACAGAAAAATTAACTAAACTGAACTACAGCAGGACGGTAACCACAAGAGCATTAAATCTGATGGTATTTATCAGAGCTCATTAAACAAGTCCAACAATTTACTCATCATTTGGTGTGGGATAGACATTATTTTTTGCTTTATTGGAATATCGAACCCATTGTCTTATCCCCTACTTAATACCAAACAGACACAAAAGCAGTGAAACGATTGAGTTCTATTACCTCTATGCTGCATAGGTAAACGGTGGATTTAGAAAAAGGTAGGGTCACTTCACAATCATTTTCACTATCTCAAGCCAACACTCCCCTGGATCACAGCACCATCAAGGAAAACAGAACTGTCTAGGGACAAATGCATTCAACAAACTCTACCCTCTTTAAAACATGCCACTTTGCTGATGATCAATCTGAAATCTGAGGGAGGTATGTCTGGGGAGGATGAACTTACCTGCATAGCCATGCCCACTCTTCACAGCTGGCATCCATTCTGAGCAGAGTTAGCCCCTGAGCTAACCACGTGGTGGATATTTTGTCATCCCTCTTTGTCTAATGCCAGCATCTAGGCTCACTTTGGCTATTATTTGTGTTCATTATTGGACCAGATAGGAAATCCACAGAACTTACCTCTAACTGCTTGGAATTTAAGGCCAGCTCCATCTCTTAACTAGTGGGAGTAATTTCTGGAAGGCAGTTTCCTCATCTGTAAAAGAGGGATAATAATGTACATATATATTTAAATACACACTCAAAGTGCACGATATTTATTTAATCTATTCAAAAGATTAATCTCCAAAAACATACAGCCCTTTTTCTTGCACATAGGCTTTGGGAAGGACATCGAAATATAAGCCATAACATAATTAATATGTTTTATGCCATCATTACAGTTAGGAAGTAATAAATTAACTATTTAAACTGAAGCATTAAGGTATCCATCAATATGTATAACAAGATAAAGCTAATATGTAGCACACATGAATATGGACTTCAGAGACAAGGGTTCTAAGAACTGACTGTGTGTTTTGCCAAACTGTGAATTTGGTCAAGATACATAAATTCTCTGTGCCTCAGTTACTAACCTACAAATCGTGAATCATCATCCATATGCCGGGGGTCTTAAGCATCAGAAAAAACAACATGAAAACCTCTTAGAGGCACTCCAGGTACATCAGGGACATTTAATAATGTTTCATTTTTCCCCTTCCTCTGCTTAAACGTGCATTCCCATCTTTATTTATTTTTTTAATCTTTATTGGTACATTACATATATGCATCATGATTGCACTCCATAATGGGGATTTGTACCAGTATAAGACACAACTTAATTCTCATTTTTTCCCATAGCCCTGTCCACCCTACCACTCCCCACATACATAAATTTTATTTCTTTTCTTTTTTTGTTATAATATCATTATTTTTCCCCTTCACCCTATTTTACTTTGAGTATTTTCTATTTCACAATATCTAATATACAATGGACTCATTTGCATTTTTATTTTCTCATACTAGAGAAAAGATGTGATATGTACCTATCTTTGACCTATTTATTTCACTTATGAGGATATCCTCAAAGTATGTCCATTTAAGTATAGATGATTTAAACTTATCATTTTTATGGCAGAGTAATACTCCATTCTGTAGAAGAACCGCAGCTTTTTTATCATTTCCATCTTTAAGAACAGTTGGCATTTATTAATCCCAGCACTCATGAGACTGAGGCAAAAAGATTGCAATGAGTTCAAGGCCGACGTAGGCTACATGGGGTATTCAAAGACAGTTGCAACTATATAGCGAGACCCTGTCTCCAAAGCAAAAGTTGACTTTTTTTTACTTGCTCATTTATTTATTCAGCTATTCAGTGAGCTTGTTGAATACTGAACTCAACTCAAGCATGGGGGGTCTCCATCAAAGGTTTATTTGTGCTAACTTCACTTCATTCCACAGTCACTTATAATGTTTCACGATGTGGCAGTACACACATTTGAACTTGATCACTGGCAACAACATAAGTGGTGACTTTGGCTTCTGTTACAATTATTGATTCTGCTTTTGGTGCAAAAGCCAGCAAAAGTCAGCCCCTAGCTTACCATGTTAGCTCTTTGGAGTACAGACATTAGGTCATTATGGGAAATTTTTTTTTTTTTCAAAATCTCAGGAGTGGATGCAACTCATTTTTAGAAAGAAAACTTATTTTGCTCATAACTTATATGGTGGACAGCCATGGTTTAAAAAACTGATCTTTGCTGGAGAAGGCTCAGGTCTATTATATCCCTGCACTGAATTTCCTTTTCTTTGACCCCTTACTCCTGTGAGAGGCCGAGGCCTGTCCCCCTGTTCCATGAGGTTGGCCTTTGGGTCAATTTATTGTCAAAGCTGACTCCCTTACTGCAGAGTTCTCGGGGGTCCCTGCTTGAAATTACTCAAATTTGAAATTATAAGGGCTTTTTATGACTACAGAAATTTACAACTACAGAGACTTTTACCACCACAGAGAATAATATTCCTATTATCTGACAGCTGCTGATCCGATTTGCTATTATACAAATCCTTGTAACCCAAGAAATTCTAGAGGCATGACACTCTCTGAATGTAGATTTACTTGGCTATTTCTACATACAAAATATATTATTTTGCCAGTGAATGGAATCTATAAGAAAAAAATGTATTATCTTCTTTATCCAAAATGCAGAAAGAATGAACATCATGCTACTGCCTGAAAGACTTATCTCCATTACTCTACTTCCTATAGAATTACTTCTCTTCTTTTGCTTCTATAAAATAGGGATAAGTAACAAGGGGAAAAATAATGTGATGGTAGTAAAAAGAGAAAACAAAGTTAGTATATAGGGGGCCCAGTTTGTAGGGTGGGTCAGAAAATGGGAAAATGAGAATTAATCAGTGTCATATACTCATATAAATTTTCAATGTTTAGTGCAATCGTGATGTGTATATATAATGTACCAATAAAGATTCAAATTTTTTTTAAAAAATCTCCCCATATCCTCAGTAGCATTGGCTGAAGTTAAATCTTATCCTTCTCCTGCCTCATGTGATTTTGCTGTGTAATACATACATGCATGCATGAATATAAATATATATGTTAGTATACACATATGCATTTTCAGTGTTTCAGGGTGGCACGTGTGGTAATTACACCATAAGAAATTGACACTTGGAGGAAGTCAATTTAAATGATGGTAAAGTGGTTTGCAAATTAAGCCACTGTATGTTGTCTTCTGCAGGACTCGACTTTTATGTGAATCCGTTCCTTCCTTAGGCCCACATACCATCCATAACTTATTCCCTTCCTTCCCACTGTGCCATCCTTTGTCGACTAGAGCAGTCAAATCAACCCTTGAAGTGTTCTTAAAAGCATCATATAGCCAACAAAGGAGCACTTGAATTACTCTGTATAGCAGAGCCTGCTACACATCCCAACAGATTAATAACAGATACCAAAAACTAGGGCACTGTGTGATCTTCTAACCCATCAGAAACGACCAGCTGAGAGCACTCTTTGATCCCTTATTGTATGTACAGGAATCTCATTTCTCAACTAAGTGAGGCAACCACCTACAGGCTGCCTAGATGCAAGTGGCATATGACCTAAAGCTTAACCATCCTGCTTTTTCCTTTAGAGGAATAGTACACACTTTTTAAATACAGAGTACAGTACTCTTTAGCTAGCTCATTTCTTCATAATGAAACACAACAAATGAAAGCAAAGAAACTTTTCTAAGAACTTACTTGAAATCGCTTCCTTTGTAGAATTTTCCCCTTAAGAAAGGAGGATACCAACAGTCAAGAGAATTTAACAACTTATGTACTTAATATATAAAATTTTTATTTGTATCCTAGAAGTACTATTTCTAGCCTTTTTTCAGACCTGTGACTTGCCTCTTACATTCGAGGCCTGATCCTGCCTCGTGAAACTTTTCCAGGTCACCTCCACTGCGCTTTTCAATTTCCTCAGTCTTCAAACTATCTCTTTTCCTATGAGAGTTGTATATCTTAAAGATGTACAGTTTCATTCTCATACCTAATAGTTTAAGGTCAGGAAAGCCAAGTACCCTCCTTCCACCCTTACTTGTTTCCAGAAGGAAAACACTTTCAAAAAATATGGAAATGACAAACCACTTCCAATGCATTTGTCCCACGAGGTAAAATACAACATATGATAAAATTATATTAGATGGTAAAACCTGCTGAAAAGCAGCTGGGTCCTCAAGACATGGCAGCTTAGGGGAAGCCACAGAACTTTAAAGATGGCTCCACTGTGAGAAGGCACATTTGCAGAGGCTCACGTGAAGCAGCTTGGGGATATCCACTAGCGATAGCAATGACTATAGAGATCATAACTTCAGTGCTCTGCCTTTATACTCACACTTTTTTCCTACCAAAAATTATTTATATATATGAACAGCTTGTCTAAAATGGTTATTAATCTACTACTAGCCAAAATAGTCATTATAATATCAAATACATTGAAACTTACATATGAAAGTTGCAAGAGAGATACAGCTATCTCCCTGCCAGTCTTATACAACTGCAAAAAATGATATTATGTTCTTAACATTTATTATGTTAAATTACATTACTGTGATATTGTGATAGCTAATTGATTGTCAGTTTGAGTGGAAACCTTAACTGAATTGAGTCAGTACGGTTCTGGGCAGGGAAAAACCTACTGTAAGAAAGATAAAAAGAAGAACGGGTTGTTTTCAGTTTGTTTATTATTGCTTGTTCGTTGTTTGTTTGTTTTTGACCTTTCACTTGTGAGGCAGGAGCAGCACCACTGAGTAAATTCTAGACATAAAAAAGAATGGGAAAGCCAGGCGTAGTGGCTCATACCTGTAATCCCAGCACTCGGGAGGCAGAGGCAGGAGGATTGCTGTCAGTTCGAGGCTCACCTGGGCTACATAGTGAGCTCAGAGCCAGCCTGAACTACAAAGCAAGACCCTGTGTCAAATAAATAAATACATAAATAAATAAATAGGAGGGGAGGATTTCAGCTGGTTATCCTCAGAAGAGCTCTGTCTAGTCTCCAGAAGGAAATAGCTCTGGTGTTCGTCTTTGCCTGAGGCTTCAACTCCTGCCCTGCTACACAGACTGGGTTCTTGTGCAGACCCTCAACGTCTCAGTGCAAAACCCATGGTCTTTCCTCAGAGATCCTTTTCCTCCTTTGCACCCAACACTCCTGGGGCTCCAGCCTTCTGCTGGATCCTTTGGCTCTCAAGCCCATGGACAAATCATCTGTACACATCTACAACTCTAGGCAGCCATAGTAGGCCAGTCATATGTTTCTGTGTCCTGCATTAAATCTGATTCAGATTTTGAGGAGCTTCTTTCAAGAAGTCTTTCCCCAGCCTGAAAGCTCTTGTCAGATTTGACTAGTACAGATTACTTCAGACATTTCATATTTGTCACCTATATTAAAGGCTTGGTTCAAATTTATTAGTATCAATATTTCTGTAAGAAGATGAACAATAATCTTCCATAGTGCAGTAGAAAACAACTTTATGGAGCATTCAAAGGGCTCAGTTTGAGTTGCACTAGCCTCTGTGGCTGAAATATATCATTTAGTCACACTAATCTGGCCACTGTAGCACTCCTTACAAATGAAAGATATTAGCACATAAAGGTTTGTGTACTTAAGAAAAATTAGGTATCTTACCCACACAGCTGTAGTGCTCAATTATGGAGTCAAAATCCTTTTAGTACTGTGCCTGTACACCTCTGCTTAACTCTAACTCTACCTTCTTCACAGAAGGAAACAGACATAGCTTTCAGCTTCACATTAGGAGCAAATTTTATGTCTAGATATTTAATATTTGGATAACACATTCGTATGTATTTACATTTTATTTTAATTTTGAAGGGAGTGACATTAATTGAATGCTAAGACAGTAAGCTGTCACAGGAAACATATCCCTATTAATTCAGTTAAGAAACTGACTAAAGATAGGATGTGCTTTGCTCTCATTTGAGAGAGAAAGTCAAGGTCAGTAGACAGAATGACCTGAGTAATAATCCAGCAATATCAAGTTGCTCAAAATCCAAATTTAAGTTTCTGTGTTAAGCGAGTTGTGGAAGAGAAAGAAGAAATGAGACGAGGGTAATTCTGCATGCCCTCTAAGTGAAAATTAAGAACAAAATCCTCTAGCAGCTGAAGATAACTTCTTTAAAAAGCCCGTTTTTGTCAACCTTCCTTTTAGCCTGTGTCCCCTTCAGTGACTCTCCAGTCAGGTCACAGAGAGGGGAGGTTGTGTCGTGTGCGGATCTTCTGCATACATTCCTCATTCATTCTGTTTCCCTAGGCTGAAAACTCTCAGGCCTCCATAAAGGCGGAATTCTGGATGTAAATTTGTTTCCCCAACCTAATTTAAATGGCAGTGTTGCAGCATGAAGCTCCCCGCCTTGTGTCCAGAGTTCTGTTTCCAGTCTTCTTGTAGGTGACATGACGGCGCGGCAACAAAAAAGGCAGCAGTCGAACTCTGTAGAATCCCCTCAAAAGCTTCCTGCGGCTCCCTGACCCTGGCTTTGATCCTGGCCTGCAGCTACAGCAATGTGTTCTGTAGCCAGAATTTCCCAGAAGAGCATCCTGACTCTTTTCATTCCTGATTACAGCAGCAGAGTCCGCCCCCGCCCCGGTCTCAGTTCTTTGGCCCTCTGGGAGTCACTCATGAAGGTCAGGCCTGAGACTTGCCCTCCCAGCCCTTAATTTTCTCTATTGTAGTCCTTTCTACTGAGATTTCTGAAGCAGACTCTACTTAAAAACCGAACCCTGATCATTTTGATTCAGATACTTAGTTCCACTAATTCACAGTGGCTTCCTACAGCACTGTGTTAAGAGGAAAATTGAGACTTCATCCCAACTCAGCAGAAAAGGTTTTCTCCACCTATCAAGGGACAAGCAATCATCACACATCTGCCGCCATAATATGCATCGGTCTCACCTAACAAAGTGCTGCGTGTTTGCCTCTAAAAAACATAAAATTTCAAAAGGTAGAGAATATTTCCAAATCATACTTTTCTTCAAACAGAAAATGAACCAGGTTGACCAAAATTAATACAGATTGCATGGAGGGGAATGGTACATGTATTCACAGGATTGCCGATTGAACTCTATGCAAGTCAGACTTTATCACACTCAAAACAACACTGACTACTTCAGTGTAATCCCACAAACCAAATCCAGTCCTCAAAGACAAAGTGGGCTGACCACTTTTTTTTTCTAAAATGGCTAGTTACACACCGCTGCAAATAATTTTAAGGAATTATTTTTAAGAGATCTGAGAGTTAAAAATCAAAGTATTAGAAAAAAATAAAATAACAACAAAAACTCCTCTATTCCTATTCCTTTGTAACTGTTTACATCAGTAAAGCAGGTTAGTAAGGTGTTTTTCCCCATTCTGAAAAGCAATCATTTTTCCCCTTGGAAGTGTTAATACTTCAGTCATTTAAGCTTCCTAATTTGCTGCTTTTTTGGAGAAGAAGGAAACCCTAAATGAGGAAAGGAAATGCTGAGAGGAAATTACTTGAACAAAACTTAATAGTTTTGTGATATGAAGCTGTGATCACATTTTTTTCACAGTATGAGTCAGTCGTATAAATGTTTAGTTTACTTAGTTTCTTAATATGAAACTAAACTGGATGAAACCTGTCAGCAGAGTGTTATTTTTCATGAATTACACTGCCCTGATTTCACGATTAATACAGCATCTCCTAGTAGTAAATGAAACTAGTTTAAGTGGACTATTGGTCAGCATAAAGCTCATTTTTAAAGGTATGTTTCTAAGTGAATTACTGGACCATGCTATCATTTTAATAAACCTGCCTCCTATGTGGGGACTGGAAAGCCATAGTTATAGTTAGTTACTATTAGTGTCAACACAATGTAAGTAGGGTTCATTATGACACCCTCTGGAGATTTCTAACGTGATTACATTCTCTTTGTAATCTATAAAAAGGAGCTCTTCAAAAGATAGCAATTCAAGGAGATGATGAGATGAGATGGGAACCATCTGGTTCACTTGTAAATCATCCTTATTTTTTTCAGTATGTCCTTGTTGTTCTCTCCTATTAGTGCCAGAGAATGAAAGACAGGAAGGTTGGATTATTTTGTTGTTGTTCTTATAAAAATGGACAAAGTGTTGAACATCAGCTATTCGAAAAGTCCCTGCTTTATGTCAGATAGAGGCCCCCATCAAACACAATCTTCCACTGGGCATGGTGACTCGAGTCTATAATCCCAGCACTCAGTAGGCAGAGGCAGGAGGATTGCTGAGAGTTCAAGGTTAGGCTGGGCTACATAGTGAGTTCAGGACAGCCTGAACTACAAAGCGAGACTCTCTCTTTCTCCCTCTCTCTCTCTCTCTCTTTTTCTCTCTCTCTCACACACACAAACACACACACACACACACACACACACACACACAATTTCCCAAACTACCTTTCTTTATCCGGTCATGTACATACATTCCCTAGTGATTTGTGATAAGTAAATACTCAGCACTAATTTTTTTCTTTTAAATTTTATAGCAATTGTTTTGAAATTTTATGACCTATATATGCTATTCTTCTCAGGCAATAAGAATAGACAATAGCCAACTTCATAACTGGAAAAGCTCTAATGACCAAAAATATCTTCCAGCTCATGTGTCATAGTGATAGAAAGTTCACCGTCAGCCTAACAAGAAAGTGAACTTTTCTCATAGTAACAAATGCCAGTGAACGTTGTCCTGATCAGCTTATCGATTAAAAAAAAAAAAAAAAGCTAAGAAATCCAGAGGATTTTATGTGTCTTTGAGTTATGGCATCCTATTTTCAAGTGTAAAACTCTTGGGACCCTACAGCTTAGGGGGAGTTTTCTTGGCAAATCGCTATCCATATAGGCACAGGACAACCTACATATTCTGGTGGCATGCATTTTGAGATATGGAGAGAATATGGGGCCCAGTCAGATCTTATGAGTGTTTAAGAGTTGAAGAATTCCAAGCCAGGCTATGAAAAGATGTAACACTGCAATAAGACACAGAGATGGAAATGTAAGAAGAATTCAATCTACCACCTCATGAGAAGTCATGAGCCAAGGAATGCAGGTGTCCTCTGGGAGCATGGGAAGGCAAGAAAATCAATTCTCCCATTCAGGCTCCAGGAAAGAACATGGCACTGATAACATCAATCACAATTTTGGCCCACTACCCTGCTGAACTACTTCTGAACTACAGAACTTAGTGATTAAAACTGTGTGTTATTAGGGCTAGAGATGTGGCTCACAGTGCTCTGCCTGCCTGATAAATGCAAGGTCCTGAATTTGATCCCTGATACCAGAAGAAAAAAAGAAAAAAAAAAGAAAAGAAAACTGTGTGTTATATTAAGCTACTACATTTAATCTGTTATATCAGCATTTCAAAATACAAATGTGTTATAAGAAAGCACGGGTAGAGGGTAAATTATCACAGTCAGATTAAATCTAGCACAAACAGATTAAAACCTTAAACAAGAGTTTTCCGCATGATATATATCTAGAAAAAATGATTTATTCATTCATCAATGACAGTATTAAGCACATCCTATGGGCCAGACACTTTGAGAAATGAATGGAGTTCATGCACCAATGAAAACAAGAAAACCAACTCATCTACTTTAGATAATTTCTCACACTCTACACACACCAGGCTCAAATGGACATCTGTTTCCCTCAACTATTGGTCCACTGGCTTACACACACGACACTCTTCACAGAACCTATCAACAGCTACATGTCTCCTGCTTGCTTAGCATGTCTTGGTTTCTATGAAATCTTAAATGGAGAAGCTTATCTGTGTTTAGTGTTGTATCTGGGAGGCAAGTGACAACTGAATGTTACTGACAGGTTTGGTCTGAGCGTGTCTGGGTCTGTGTCTGCTCCCATAACCACACCAAACCCACAGCCCAGCGTAGAATACCACCCTGACCTCTACCGGTTACAAAGCAGAGAGGATTACGGCAACATCTTTAGAAGGTCAGATGGGAGACAGGGAGAAGGGGTTAGGCGGGGAGGAAGGAGATCTGTGGGTAGGTGGTATGTGAACTAAGACTAGAGTGGTGGCCATTCCCTTGCAAAGTTTCGGAGATGGAGGTATTGAAAAGAAGGCGACGTTAGTAATTCTCACAATGTTGAATGCTAGTTCCCCAGGGCACAAATCCAAGCTGTTTTTCCCAAAGAACTATAGAGCTTATGAGTGAAGGGTCTGCTGGCACCAGCTAAGCAGCCATGTCTGGCTTCCCTCGCTGGCCCAGCTGAGAGCACTTGCCAGTTTACCTCATGAACTCAGGATGCTCAGACCCGTGTGGAGCTGATCCACTTCTTTGACAGAACCTTTCTGGATGTGAGGGACTTAGAAAACCTTCCAGTTCATGTCCAGAAGCTCCAAGGTGTCTGGATCCCCTAGACTGTCTTCCTCTGACAGGAATGAGGCGGTTGTGCTTCTGTAGATCAAAATTAAAGTCTGTTTATTGGAGGTAAAAACCTCACACAGACAGGAACCACAGCGGGCTGGTATCCCCTGATGAATGCTCAGAAAAATGCACTCTCACCTGGTGGTGACATTTGCAGTTTGACTCTGCTTCCAACTGTCTCTTCCTCTTTTATCTGGGATTACACAGACAGCCAAACAAAGAGGGGCAGACTTTGCTTAGAGAATGGTCCTCTGTTGCATAGGTGAGGCCCTTCAGCATGGGGATTTCCAGCTTCCCGATGTGATGATGTTGGCCCCACGATTGTGAGCATCTGTCGATCCAGGAAAATTAAGCCTTGCTGTCAGAGAAGGAACCCAGCCACACCTCTTTGGAATGATTCTGGGCACCCGTGAGATGGGTGAAACTCTCCTTCCTCACTGCTTCCCTTTCTACACTGTGTGTAAACATCTGTGTGATTTTTTTAATGTTTTTATTGATGTCAAGATGTTGGTACAAACACAAGACTAACAAGTGTGTGATCTGAGCTCCTGGTTTCCCACATCTTCCAGTCTCCTTAAGCAGCTGGCCAAGCTAGAGGATTGTTTATTCCATGGCTTATTTCCCCTCTTTCTTTGATGTCCCAGGATGTCAAAGGTTGTAAATTTAATATTGATTTTATAAAGTAGTTTTACTCTAACATGTCAGTTATGATTAACTTCATCCTAGAAGAAGCTCAGCCGCTGATCTGGATTTGCACGCAATGCGGTTCCGCAGCTCTCAGGCTCTCTGAGAGAATGCTTTATTTATTAGAGAACATGGGGGTGTGGGCAGGCCAGTGCAGCCCCCAGCCCCCAGCTCTCTCTCTGCTTTGAGCCCCCAGCACCTGGGCCCTTACATTAAGCTTGAAAACCTAAGTGGATCAGAGAGACGTATCATTTGCTGGCATGTCAACAGACAGAAGTTTATAGATCACATTATACCCCAGTGGGTATAACCAGAGAGAGAGGAATGAGAAGTCTTACTTGAGTTTCAGCCCCTCCTTTTCTTTAAGCCCCAGTGCCCTCCTGTTCCACCATCAGGGTGGAGGTTACTTTGACAATAACAGTGATAAAAGCTGACATTTATTGAACACTTTCTATGGATTGGCCACTTAATAAGCATCAGGCATAGCACGAGGAGTTTTCACTTAATCCTCACATTAGTCCTTTGAAGGAAGTATTTATTAATACTACTGTTTATTGTTAGTACTACTACTGCTGCTTCTACTATGGCCCCCATTTCACAGATGAGGGAAAAGCCCAGAATTGCACTGCTGCTGGTGTTGAAGCTGCAGTTTAACCCCAGCTAGCCTGACACCCCAAGCATACATTCTGGAAGCCAACACAAATCATGCATGCTTTATTAGAAAATTGGAAAATGACATTTTTGTGCCAGTCATGCTGAGACTATTTCTTGACTTTTAACAGACTCTGTTCTTAGTTTTTATCTTTCGATACAAACTGATCTTAAAGCAAAAAAAAAACTGCAATTCGTTCCAAATTCCATTCTCTTTCTTAAGAGTATGGCAGCTGGTGTCATCATCCTGTAATGCTGGTCCTTGCTCCTTCTTCACACCATCAGGCAAGTCCTACTTGGATGTGGAAGCTCAGGGTGCTCACAGCTGTGTGACAGAGAGATCCTCTTGAAGCCAGGAGCCCACATTCCTATTTTCTAGTTGCTCAACACAAGTGCAAACAGCCTTCCAGGTTGAGAGAACGGACCACAGCCTTCCTAACTTGGGAAACCTTGGCTCTCTCCACTTTCCCTCATGGAGGCTCGTACAGCAGAAGGCTGGCTGCAGAGGACCAGGGCACTTTATATCCCAAATTGCATTCTCGTCCTGACCCTTTATGCTTCTGTCCTACACACCTCCCTCCAGGCTGAGACTCACCGGCAGAGTCTGGTTGGGATTGCTGTCCTGGCAGTTTTTTCCTCCCCCTATATCCTGACAGTGAGCACAAAGGATAGATTAAAGCACACTGAATATGGTAGCAAGTTCTTGGACATGACTCTGCTAAGAGGTGGAGGCCCTGTTCCCCCACTTTGAATCCAACTGGTTCTGTAACTGCTCTGGCCAATGACAATGGAAGTAATGTTGAGTTCTTTTCTAGGTACAGACCTTAAAATACTGGGAGCATCCATTTTTACTAAATGCTACATGGGAGAAGTCCATCTGCTCTGATGGAAGGACCAGAGGGAAAGGCCTTAAGACTACACCACCAGACCAGATGTGTGAGGACACTGTCTCATATCCTCTGGGCCAGACCAGATGCTGGGTGAAGGCATTAAGTCATAACAATTAAAGCACATAAGACAGAAATGCCTGAATTTCTGGCCCATGAAACTGAGAGATTTAATAAAAAGGCAGCTTCAGGGTAGTAGATTGCATAGCAGTAAATATCTCACCTGGGATGAATCACTTCTGTTCTATGGCTTTTGGATTTAAGGTGTGCAGTCACATACAATGTGCAGTGCTGTCATCTAATCCAGCTCACTGCATTGAAACACAGGGAGGAGCATGCTGCCTTCTACAAATAATTTTTAATTTGTGACTTGAGATCATTTCTACAAGACAATCACCAGTGTGCTGCCCCACAGAGCACCTCTTCTCTATTGGTTCCATGTTGTTAATGAAGGGGATCAAGAGATGGAGGGAGGGTTGCAGGAGAGAAGACAGGGGAAAAGGATTTTAAAAACATAATTAAGACATGTTATGTACATGTATCAATTCCCCGCAATGAATGCAATCATAACACACTGAAAACACATACTAACAACAACAAAAAAAAAAACCAAAGAACAAAACACAAGATTAATCTTCTGCTAGGTTAGTACCTCATAATCCATGAGCCAGTTGGAAGCCAAGCCTCAGCTAAGCACTGAGCATACATTTTGTTTTTCCTTTGAGTTTCTTCATTTACCATATTATTTTCAACAGCCCAAAGGTAAATATCTTCACTTAAGAAGAAACACATAGAAAGGTCTCTTCTTGTGGTTAAGGAAACACACTCTTTCTATAAAGGCTAATGATATGGTGAGAGACACAAAGTTAGGTTCTTTCAGTTACTAGTCTCCAAATAAAATGTCATTCCTCTTTCACTATGTGTTTTTATGCATATTCTTATTTTAGTGACTGCAAGAAGACATGAGTTTTGGAAACACAGTGTCCAGATGTGTAAATTCAGTTTATGGGCCAGTTCATAATATATTTACCTGGGAATGAGATAAATAAAACAACAAAAAGGCCAGAGGGAGAAGAAACAGAGACTTGAAGCCACTTGTTTAACAGAAGATTCGCAGGAGGTAGATGAGGAGTCTGACTGCCAGGTTTGCCACACACAGGCTGTGTGCTCTGACCAAGGGTCCCAACAGTATTCATTTACAGGAACAGACTGAATATTCCATGCATTGTGCTAAACATGTGGGTTACAAAGAGAACAGGTATAAACAGCCTTCCTTCATCATCTCTCTGGGCCTCACTTCCACAGGTAAATAACTATTTCATGTGGTCACTGTAAAGATCTAGGATGTTCTACTTAAAGCACTTGATACAGAAGTAAACTGTTACTCTGTTATGGCTGGTACAGGTGTGAAAATCATGGACCCTCAAGGAGAAGAGAGCAGGTGATATTCTCCACAGTGGATGGTTCATTTCCTTTGAGTCCACATTTTCCTGCAGCCTTGTTGCCTCAGCCAGCCTAGCAGAGGAAGAACCTCCCACCCTACCTTCATGACACCCAGGGCTTCTACACCTTCCATCTGGAACTCAGAAGACCACAATGCACATGCACAGCCTCCAACCCTAGAGAGCAAGCCTTGACCAATGGGGAATGTGGGCCAGAGGATCACAACTCTCCCCCTTTGAAAGTCTTCTCCAAAGAGTTCTAAGACTTACTGCTCACAACCCTGTAGATGGCGTGAACCCAGCAGCCCACCATAGGAACCAACTCTACCCAGCATGTTTACACTGGCCTCTGCTTTCTCTGTTTCCCTTTGCTCAGTTCCTCCTCCTCCTCCTCTTGCTCCTCCTCCTCCTCCTCTTGCTTCTCCTTCTCTTCTTCCTCCTCCTCCTCCTCCTTCCACCTGAAGCAGCTTCCCTAAGGAACTGTACAGGTGGGAGGTCTCATCTCCAGCTTAGCTGTAGAAAATAAACCAGGATAAAATGCTACAAAACAGTATTAAGTAGGAAGAACTTTGTTACTGGAGGAGTCTATAAAACTCACCATACAATGAAATACTACGCAACCAGACTCTGGAGCCAGATGACCATTTAAATCTTGGCTCTGTGACATACACCTGTGTGAATATGGGCAAGTTATTTCATTTCTTTGGGTTTCAGTTTCACTAGGTATAAAGTGGAGATAACAGTAACCTAGTGCCTGCTTTATTGGGCCACTAAAAAATTAGATGAAAAATACAGGTAAAGTTTCCAGAAAGGGGCCTGGCCTATAGTAATTAGGTTACAACCGTTAGACATTCTAATTTTTAATAACACATTGTTAACAAAGGAAAATAGCTGGCTACAGCTTTTAGGTAGATGAGGAGAAAAGATATGGGGCCCAGTGGGCCAACCCTCATTTTAGCCCTCTATAGGAAAGATTCTACTTCCAGTAAGAGAGAAAGAAGAAAAAAGAAAAGGAGAAAAAGAGGGAAGAAGGGAAGGAAAGAGTGAAGAAGGAGGAAGAAGAGGATAAAAGAAAGGAAAAGAAACGAAATTGTCTGCAACGTTTTACATTGCTGCTGGCAGTGGGTAGGCCTGGCAAACTCCCCCTGCCCCGAGGTGTCTTGCTTGGCCTAAGGACTTCTCTTCCTGACTGTCTAGTCACCCCAGTACTGTAAGAAGCATACAAGTTCATGTTGGTGATCTGTTTTTTCTTAATTGAGATACAACTGTTAGTATAGTACAATTTGCTGACATTTATGTCACATTTCCTAGATACCAGATAAAAAATACTTTTAATTAGTTATAAATGAGAATGTATACACAACAATTCTGAAATGGTGTCTTCATCAAAGTTTGCTTCCAAGCGTGATGCATGTGACTCTACTGCCAATTCTTATTAACTGTGCAGTGCAATGTGCTGACACCCACGACACATTTCCCCAAAGCCAGTCACAAAAATACTTCTAATTAGCCATAAATGAGAATGTACACACAACATTTCCAATAGCCACTCTCTTTCTATCAAAGTCCACATCAGAGAAAACTTAAACTGTTGCTACCGAGCTGCCTCGCTCCAGTTCCAACAACTCCCGTTTCTGAAAGCTTAGAAAATTGACTCTTTAGATCTTGGTGGGTAAACAGATCCGAGGTAGATATATTTCAAGCCAAGCCCTTTATTTGATATATGTGCGCTCCTGAACCCAACTAAAATGCATACCACAGCCATTTCAAAGGTAGTGATAAAATTACTTGGTTAAATATTTTGGCTCGATTTCCTGTTTTCGGAGGGTTGGGCTTTGTATTCCGCAGCTTCTGCATTTGCACGTGGCAGTCAAGAGCGTATCAAATGACCCCAGTCTGCCAAGCTGCCTGAGAACGGTGCCCACGGCTGGGGCTCGGGCACCGTCAGCACCAAAAGCCACGCCGACGTGCTTCAAAGTTCAGTGAGCGCCTTCAAATCCTCAGACCCTCACTTCCTTCAGGAATGCTGCCTGGAAGCTTCTTAAAATGCTCACAAATCATAAAGCACCGCGCTCCGTTCCAACTGTGGAAGCTCTAAAATCGTGTCAGTGATAATGCAGAAATTCTCCAAACACAGGGCTCTCAAGCATTGTGATCTGCTTCTGGGATTGGAAATCTCTTCGATTTCTGTCCCGGTTCTCATTCATTTGACAGCAGGCTCCATCTTCCATTGCTCTGTGTGACTAGACCTCTTTCCAAGTTGTAAGGCTGTGATTTGTGCGAGGGACATTGAAATGAAAGAGAGGCTTTATGCGAGGGGAAGGAAAATGACTCTGTTAAACTTTGCTTATTTTCGCTACCTTTAAAAACTCATTAAATAGGATTCTGTCTTTCATTTGCTCAAGTGTTTAAAACCTTTTTTAATGAAAAATTCTAATCCTATATAATCACACCATAAGTACTTTCTTTCTGTTCAAAGAGGAAACAGTGTTAAATTTTAATGCATACCTCTGGCAGGCTATAATAAAAGTGTTCAGTCAGTTTTAAATCCGATTAGTGTAACTGTTACAGATTAAAGAAAAATCCCAAGGGATTGGAACTAGTTCCCAACTCAAGGGACCTAACTTAGGGACCTAATGGTACCAGACACAAAGAGAACATCAGGACTCTGAAATTCTGTTCACCCAAAATTTGTTCAGATTCTAATAAAAGCAAGAAATTCCACCAGGTATTGCAGGGTGGTAAACACAAACCTGTGAGTGTGGGACACATCGGGTGGAGAGCAGCCCTGGATAAAATACACCAGCTGAAGGATTTGGAAAGGACAGAATCGCATCCCAGGCAGATTCCTGAAGACTTTATGGAGAATTTGTGTACTGAAGAGCCCTTCAGGGAGAGACAGATGAGGAGGTGGAGGTGTATCTGCTGGTGTGGAAGAGGTGATAAGGTTTTCCCCAGAAATAGAGTTAGGGCTTATAAAATTTCCTAACGTCAGACAGCTAGCAAAGGTGGCACACAGAAGAAAAAATATGGTTGGTTAGAGGTCTCAGTACTGAGACTTAGGAAGTCCGTGAGTCACAATTTTCTCTTAGCCATTATTGTTGCCCAGCCCATTTTGAAATACTTTCTTGAAAGCCTGAGTTAGAAATGATTTTTCTGCTTCCTGAATTCACAGCAGTCTTCCTATCGTTAATTGCACTCTGCCTTAGGTTATTTCTCATGCAAATGTTTACCTCAGTGCTTCTTAATTGGCAGGGTCAGCTATGTAGAGTAGGAATATAAAAAGATACATAAAATGCATACTTAAATGTTTATATTGATGAGTTTCCCCCTCACCCACCTCACTTTGCCTTCTTGCATAACCTACTGCCTGCAGAGGGAAGGATAGATATCTCAACTCTAAGTATCAGAATATATGAAGGCATCAGCTATGAGGACATTAAGGTTTTCCCTCAGCAATTCTAATGTTCACCCTATCCTAGGCAAGAGCTCCTAAGCCAGCTGTACTCCAAATCAGGTGATTCAACGTCAGGTTGCAGTTCTGACATGAGATAGACGATTCTGTACAACTTACCCTGTCTGAGACCAATTTTGCCGTGTACAATTGGGAGTCATCATGTCTGCTTTAACTCACTTTAGTATTATGTGAGGATCAAATGGACAAACCCGTGAAGTCCTCTGTCATGGTATGGCATTAGCACATCTTGATTTGAAAGCCAGAGAATGCATCTTGCTTTGACACACACAGCCTCAGTGACTGCACCAGTACATATTTAATAACAGGTGTTAGTGCACAGACAGAGCACATAAAACCTTGGGGGAGTGACAGCATGTCCAACCATGATACCAACGAAAAGACTGTGATACTGAAGACAGCACTTGCCTCCACCCTATTTCTGATGCATTTGAAAAACAGTGCCTGTTCGCCTGTCATGACTGTGTGGCTTGGTGGGCCTGGAAATGAGAAGCTTCGACTCCAGATGATCATTATTTCCCAGCTTTCTCCTTTGAGGTTCTTTGAGGTTCTCTTTGAGGTTCTCTTTGAGGTTCTCCATCTTCTATCTCCAAACCAACATGTGTACCTATACTTCTTAAAAACCAAGAAGAGGAAGGTAGGCCCAAGAGGATCTTAGGTCAATTAAAGATTACTCAAGAGTAAAGGACACTTCCAACTTTTTCACATAATATTCTACTATATGATGAGAAAAACATTTGATTTCCTCATTAAGAAAGAACCAGGAAAGGGAAAGGAAAGCAAAGTATGAACCTCCACGGTAAAAGAAATGACTCAAAAAAACAAGTATTCATGAATGCAAGATGAAATTAAAACAAACCTGCAGGCCCTCAGAAATACAGCAATCAGGCAGCTCCACGCCGCATCTCACATTTGATTTTTATTTTACATGAAGTATTTTTGTATCTCTTTGCCTAAATTTGGCCTCTTACCAAAGCCTAATGACTCTACTTTATGTTAAGCTTTTCGAAGGATCTAAACTTAAAACTAGAAAAAAAAATCTGTTAATTTATCTTGCAGGGGAAGGTGCTATAATTTGTATAAAAAACAGTAAGCAGACAGATAAAAAGGAGCTGGCACAAAGCTTGGGCAATCAGTAAAATGTTTTTTCTACCTGCAGGCTGAGAAATTGTCTCTAGTGTCGTCTGATGCTATTACCATCGCCTATTTTCACTTGTGCATTAGGTTCAAGCAGAACTGTGTGAACACTTGAATGTTCTCCACAGATTTACTATTTTAATAAGCTTGTAATTTTAAGACACTGTATGTATTGACAGTGGTACTTACAACGTATTAAGCAAACAAATTAATCATAGTCTTTAAAACGCTCAGTAGCCTAAATTGACCTTTCCACAGGCGCTGGTCAGTTCTGAAATACAACATGGCAGTAGTCTTCCTTCCACCTTCCCGTCTTTTATTCCATCCATCAATGTGCATCTCATGGACCATGAGACCTATCACCTGGATGCTGCGCTTGTCCTACTGAGGGTCATAGGACAGAGAGCAGCAGTTATGCACTATCTTCATGATCATTCCAGGTAACCAGAGCTATGCTGATGCACTGGAGAGCAGAGGTGGTGTCTAACTCATAAATCTGATTTTCAAGTAAAATCCAAGGCTTAGTAGGCTCTGGCTGCTCTGAAATAGCAAGACGCTGAATCCGCGCCCAAACACGAGACAATTTTTGGCACAGGTAAATTCAAGCTCAGGGGTACTGGAGACTGACATCAGGTTCACAGTGGAAAAACAAGGGAATGTCTAATCTCAGCGGGTCCTTTCAGAGCTCTCCTTTATTTTACAAAAGAATAGCATCTTTTCAAATGTGAGTCCACTGTAAAAAGATATTTGGGAAATACAAGCATGAAGAAATAATCCTCATTACAAATTTTAGATCTAATTCTAGGCTTCTGTGAATGTTTTAATAGGTTAACGAGGATTGTTTTCACTCAATGGCTTATGAACATTTTTCACGTAGTTAAACGTTGACCACATCCAGCAA